>JAJJWW010010891.1:0-185710 GCA_023531295.1 Papaver armeniacum
CAAAAACCCTTCGATGCTAAAGTCAGTAATGGATTTTTCATAGGAGATTTTGGTATGGAAGATTGCTTACCTTTTTGGGTTTATCAACCCTTTATTTATATGAGTGAATTTCAGTTTATTTTCTTTGATTTTATGGCAGATATTGATTGCCATAACCGCCCATGCATGCCTCGGCAATAAGCGGCATTGATCGATCTCGCATGCCGCATGTGATAAGCTGGCCGGCTTTGATGGCTTCATGGCTCTAGTGTAACTGACCCTTGCATGGTTCTTTGGAATGTTGTAGAAGCAATGTTTACAGAGGGGGCGCGAGGAATCTGTTAGGCAAGCGAGAATGGGCGGAATCATCCGAGGGCTACGGAATTATCTTGCAACGTGCTTCTTTGAAACATAAAACAAAACATAAGCTAGATTAATCGCCGATTAATCGCATTCATTGTTGGGCGCCGCGGATGTTGGTGACGTGGCACACAGTGCTGAAGTGGTACCTGCCACGTCACCTCGCCTGCTGACGTGGCACCCACCACGTCATCCCTCTGCTGACGTGGCAACTACCGCGCATCGTTTATATTGACGTGGCACACATTTGCTGACGTGGCATATGCCACGTCATCCTGTCTGCTGATGTGGCGACTGTCACGTCATCATTTATGCTGACGTGGCACCATTTGCTAACGTGGTGCATTAAGGGACAGTGTGTGCTGATGTGGCACCTGCCACGTCATCGTCTGTGCTGACGTGGCACCGGTTTTGCTGACGTGTCACGTTGGTGACGTGGCACCTCTGATGACGTGTCGGCGGTGACGTGGAACGCTTATATTGTGAAACTTTCTAGCCCATGGGCTTGTACATGGGGTGTTTGTTAGGCCTAGTTAGCCATTTTTGGGTAAACAAGGGAAGCACCTTAGGCCCAATGAACCCTTCTTAGCCACTAGCAGGAGTTTTGGAGGCCTAAGTTAGCCCATTTATTTGTGTAGAATATTAGGGGTACAAACATCGCCCCCTCTTAATCCTTAACTTGTTATGGTTTAAAAGTTCGGGTTCCCCTCTAATTTTGTATTTTTACGAGTGTTACATAACTCGCCCTCGAGCGTGTTTGTTCGGAGTGTTACGCAACTCGTCCCCAAGGATGTGTTGATTGCGCTGGAGTGTTGCACATCTTGCCCCCAAATGGTTGAGGTGACATATAACTCGCCCCCAGTATGTTTTGTGTCATGCTACTCAATGCTTGCGCAGGGGTGCACCTCCCTGCTGCATTTTGCTCGCGCATGGAGTGAAAAGTTGAGTTTTTCTGCTATCTTGAATTCGCGCAGGGGGCCAATTCTGCTATTCAAGATGCGCGCAGAGTTTGGGATGTGTACATTTTCACGTGCCTGGACAGATGAAAATGTTTGCCACATTTGTTGCTGCCCCATATGATGGGGATAAATTGAGATAGGGTAGAAATGCTCGAGCCGTGGACTCACCTATCCACGAGGTGTCGAGACGTTCTTGAATGATGAGACTTGAACTGTACTGTTTTATAATTAACACGAACAATATTGATAAAGTATGGAATACCAAAATAATGTTGAATTATTATTTTTGAACTGAAATAACAAGATAAATACCTACTGCTTCGACCACAGCTGCCTCGTTAAAACCTTTGAATGGAAAACCCGGTGGGACAAAACCATCAAAAAGGAAAAAGAGTGCGGCACATCGAGATTTGAATCTACTTCTAATGATAAAACTTTTTCAAGTGGAGCGAATTCCATGGCTTCCATGGCTTCGAATCCTCGAGTTCGTCGAGATTCCTTAAGTAGTAGGATCCACGAGATCTTTGGTCTATCCACTATGTATGGGCCTTCCCAGTTTTCTCCGAGCTTCCCACAATTTGGTTCCATTGTGGCTGCTCGGGTTTTCTTCAAGACATACTCCCCTGGCTTGAACAACCGTTCTCTGACTTTGCGATCATATCTCGAAGCTTAATTGCTTTTTGGTTTCGGACCAATTCTTTGCAAAATTTGTTTCTCTTTGTTCTTCCAGCAACTCTTTATCTAAAGCCAGTATGCTGTCGTTTTTTCCAGACTTGACAGCACGAGTTTTGGTAGTCTTGAGTTGTACCTCGGTGGGTATGACTGCCTCTGTCCCATATGCCAATGTGAATGGAGAAAAACCAGTGGATCTTTTCGGGGTTGTTCGATAGGACCACAAGACTCCGGGGAATTCTTCAGTCCATTTTCCCTTCGCCTTCTCCAGCCGTTTCTTGAGGTTGTCCATAATAACTCGGTTGGTTGCTTCTGCCTGCCCGTTGCTTTGAGCATAGTAAGGAGATGAGAAATTGTGGCGAATATTCAGGCCTTTGTAAAAGTCTTTGATTACTCCTGAATCGAATTGCTTCCCATTGTCTGATATTATCGCGTCTGGGATACCGAACCTGCAGACGATATTCTCCCATATGAACCTTTTCACATCATGTCTGGTGACGTGTACCAGTGCCACTGCTTCGACCCACTTGGTGAAATAATCGGTAGCGGCTAGTACGAATCTGACGCCTCCGGGAGCTTTGGGGAGCGGCCCGACGATGTCCAATCCCCACAAAGAGAACGGCCAGGGACTAAAAACTGGATGTAATTCGTTAGCGGGCTTTTTCGGAATTGGAGCGTGTTCTTGGCATGGCTCACATTTCTGCGCATATGCTTTAGCGTCTTTCTGCATGTACGGCCAGAAATACCCATGGGTAAGTATCCTGTGTGCGAGACTGCGCCCTCCAGAATGGCTGCCACAAATTCCCTCATGAGCCTCTGCTAGTATTATTTGTCCTTCCTCGGCTGATACGCATCGCAAAAATGGCTCCAAAGCAACAGGTTTACGGTATAACAGCCCTTCGATCATTGAGTATCTCCATGAATTCTTTCTCACTTTTGCAGCCAGTTTCTCATCTTCAGGGAGTTCGCGGTTGTCGAGTCTTGGATGTATGGTTGACCTTGATTTGTAATGTTTTCCACATGATTGCTGAATTATCATCCTTTGGACTTTCAACATCCATATTCTTGCCCGATGTTCTCAGTATCCCCCTGTGCTGATGTAGCTGCCATCTCGCCCCCACTAGCGTGTTCGAGAGCCAGAACAAATTGGTTGTCGGAGATGCTAGGTAACTCTTGGAAATCTACTACAACGAAACGGGTGGAATCAGTTTCGACTGCGGAAGAAAGATATGCCAAAGCATCTGCATGCCTGTTTTCCAACCGTGGTCTCTGCCCAATAGAGAATTGGTCGAACTCATTTGCTAGCTTTTTCATATGATCCAAATACAGGGCCATTCTCTCTTCCTTGGCTTTGTAGGTCCCCAGAAACTGGTTGACCACTAGCATGGAATCAGTGACCAGCTTCACGTTCTTCGCATCTAACTGTTTGACAGCTTTTAAACCGATTATTGCAGCTTCATATTCAGCTTCATTGTTTGATGCTTGAAAACCCAGCCTGGTCGCTTTCTCGATCCTCGAACCTTCGGGAGTAAGGATGACGCATCCAACTCCAGCACCACCAACGTTTGATGACCCATCAGTAAATACAATCCATAATGGTTCTGGTGTATCGATCTCCATTGCAGACTCGCCCCCAGTCTGATCAGTGACTGGCTCAGTGGGTTTGAACAACTGCTCTTCTTCTCTAGCAACTGTTTCTATATCGTCCACAGGAAAATCTGCTAACAGCGCAGCCAGGGCGTGTCCTTTTTCTGCAGTTCTGGTTTCGTACTTGATCTCATATGCCCCCAGAAAATTTGACCATATGGATAGACGACTAGAATCATCAGCATGTTCCAGGATTCTCTTCGGGTATTCCGAGCATACTACGATCTGCCGTCCTTGGAAATAAGGCTTGAGGCGACGAGATGCGTGAAAAAGTGCAAGCGCTATCTTTTCAATTTTCTTATACCGTGTTTCCGCCCCTGTCAAGGATTTACTGACAAAGTAAACAGGTTTCTCATATGGGTCTGTAACAAACAGCACTGCACTAACAGCGTTCTCCGTTGCAGCCAGATATACTCCGACTGGTTGTCCAGTTTTTGGACTCACCAAAGCGGGGGAGTTGACAAATCTTGCTTGATCTCATCAAAAGCCTTTTCGCACTCATCCGTCCAACCAAAATTCACTTCTTTTTCAAAACATCAAAGAATGGCTTGAATCGATCCGACGATCATGAGATGAAACGGTTTAAAGCTGCTAATCGTCCTGCTAGCTTCTGGACCTCCTTCTTCGTTCTTGGGGATGGCATTTCTCACGATGGCTCACGATTTGCTCGGATTCGCCTCAATTCCTTTGTACGTCATCAAGTATCCAAGGAACTTCCCGATGACAGCCCGAATGAACATTTTACCGGATTGAGATTCATACGATATTGCCTTAAGATATCAAACGTCTTCTGCAGATCAAGAAAATGCGATTCCTTTTGCTCAGATTTCACTACCATATCATCGATATATACTTCCATCGACTTCCCAATTAGATCCTTGAACATATGGTCTACCAAGTGCTGGTAGGTTGCCCCTGCGTTCTTTAGCCCGAACGGCATTACTGGTATGATGAGACTCTTCTGTCCGATTCGTTAACGCAGATATGCTCTTGATCGTCCTCGAACAAAGGTATTTGGTTATACCAGAAAACCCGTCCATGAATGACAGGTCTCCCATATCTGCGATTTGCATCCACCAAATCTCTTATCCGTAGCGTGGTACGGATCACTCGGACATGCTTTATTCAAATCGGTAAAATCGTCTGAGACACGAATTTTACCATTCTTCTTTTGGAACGGGTACGACATTCGACATCCAACGTGGATATTGCCTTTGGTCGAATAAAGCACTTTGCTTCAACGTTTTTCGACTTCTGCAGTAACTCCATCCTTTTTGCTTTGCGCCATATTCATGATTTTCTGTCGAACAGGATGGAAATTCTCATCGATGTTAAGCCTGTGGCAGGCTACATTCGGATCTATCCCTGGCATCTCAGCAAAACTCCAGGCGAAAACATTAGCGTTTGCCCTTAGCAACATAATCAGACCATCGCGTTCACGTGCAGGCAGATCTGCCCCTACGAACGTTGTTTTGTGCTCCTCATCTCCAATCTGGACCTCGATCAGTTTCTCAACCGTTGGGGGTTGTTGCGTCTATCCCTATATGATTACGGAGGAGAGGATTTTGTAATTGCTATTTCTGCTCAACTCGCATGATCTGGTTTCCGTTAACTTCTGACTTCTTGTACTCGTCCATTGCACTCTCGTGACACTTGTGGGCGGCCATCTGGTCGCCTCTCACTTTCACGACTCCTTCTTGGGTAATAAACTTCAAGCATTGATGATTAGATGATGTGACTGCACCGATCTCATGCAGCCAATCTCGTCCTACAATCGCATTGTAGGGTGCTCGGCAATCCAACAACAAGAAAGTGCCCAAGACGGACTTGTCAGCCACTGTTATAGGTATCTTCACTTTTCTAATCGCCTTTGTAACTTCTCCGCTGAAACCGATAATTGGATTTTCATCCTCCTCGATCAAGTCGTGTGGGAGATTCATATAGGAGTAAGCTCCTGAAAACAACACGCTCACTGAACTTCCTGTATCAACTAGAATCCGGTGTATACGAAACATGCCAATCCAAGCAGTTATAACGATAGCATCATTGTGGGGAGCATATACACCTATCATGTCTGCATCAGAGAACTCGATCTTTGTGCATCCAAGTTCCCGAGTTTCTGCTCCATTACCGCTGACAAAATCGATGTGATTTGTCAAGTACCATTCTTTCAACTGCCTGAGCTTCCTCCTGGTTTCGTCTTCTGATGCCCGCCTGGTCATTGAATGGATCCTGGCGTGGATGACGTTAATCACATGTGCGTTAAGCACGTTGGTCGTGCCAAACTGTCCGGGACCTTTTCCAAAGTCCCTTTTCACGTACTGTTGCAGCTTCCCAGCGTCGATCATTCGTTAAATCTCGATTTGTAAAGAGCGGCAGTTCTCAGTTTTGTGACCATGGTCTTTGTGGAACTTGCAGTATTTGCTCCTATCACGTTTATCTCGTGTTTCTGCTGCCAAAGGACGTGGGGGGCTCAAATCTTTGTGTATTTTTTCGTACAGCTCTGTGATACTTATGCTCAGCGGGGTCATCTTCATATCGTGAAATTTCTGATACCCAGTTTCCATGCGTTCACCTTGATTTTTCTGTCCAACATCCCCGCGATCATTATGCTGTCCGTTCGAACGGTTCTTGGATTTTTCTCTCTTACCATCGTTTGGATGATTGGATGATTTGTGAACTTCTTCTCGAGCTTTAGAATCGTCCTCCACTCGGGCGTACTCTTCTACTCGATCATATAGTTCTTCCAAAGTTTTTGGTGGTCTCTTGACCAAAGAACCGTACACACCTCTCTGATCATGTTGGTAAGCTTGTTTGTATGCTGCAATGACAACTTGGTCGTTGGCTCCATCCACGTCCGCTAACTCTTGCTTGAAACGCCTAGTGGGCGATTACTGGGATGCGATGCTTTCCTCCTTCCGAATTCCTAAAAGGAACAGGTGAATGGCATCCTTTAGGTCACGTTTGTTGTACTTATAGTTCTGACAAAAAATCATCGACCGACTTATGGTAAGTCCCGATCATTGTGATGGAAGGCGAGTTGAACCACGTTATAGCTCCTCTGTCGGGGATTGCGGAAACATTTTACACATCAACTCGTCATTTGTCTTGCCACAAGGACATGGCGGTCTCATAGTGTAAAACGTCTTTGATCCGGATCATCGAGTTTTCTCATCGAATTCCGGTAATTTTGGAACTAAAAAATTCATTGGCGGCTTTGAATTCTACGATATTCGCTTGAAAGGAGCTCCTGCGAAAGATAGATAAGTTTGCTCGATGCATCCTTTCCATCTTTTCTTCTCGGGATTGTTTTTCATTATCACTTTCTCGATCATCTTGGCAAGACGAGCTTACGTTATCGCGTTTAGGTCGCCGTCCGAGGAACTGCCTTCTGCTCATAATCCAGGTCCTCGGAATATAATTATCCGATCTCATTTTTTTCTTGATTGCACGATAGTGTCTCTGCCATCCTGCCTTGCTCGAGCGAGCATAGTAATCGTGCGAAAATTCACTTTCGTCGTGTTGGTCTCGAGTTTCATTCTCGTCATTCTGAGGCGTTTTGAATGAGATGTAGTTCTGGCTGCGCTCAGTAGAGTTGCAGCTGTCCGATCCCCTGCTCGCCTGGGTCGTTTCGGTAATTCTCCGGTGACCAATAGATTCCTGTCTGGTCGATCAAGATTGATCACATCTCTGTTAGAATCTGCGATTTGTGGTTCAATCCGACTTCCAAGGCATTGCCATACAGATCAGACCCTCTGATTATTCAAAATACCAGACCTAAGCCGAGGTTGGTTTTCACGTTCTAATCTCAGTAGAGCATTCTCCTTCTCTAGCTCGTCTAGCCGATTCAGTAGTTGTTCTTCCTCTGTAGTGGGAGTCGCGGTGTGGCCATCACGCAGATCTTTTCGATTGCATTCCTCCTAGATGGGCTGCCAAACGCATACCCTTCGTTTCCACGAATACCTGGGTTTTCCCCATCAACGTCAATAACTTCGTTATCGATCGCATGTTGTTTTCCATTTCTCCGTTTCAGATCTGGAGCTCTGTCACGAAAACGATCTCGATTGCATCCATGATCCAGTGATCTGTTATGAGTATGATTGTGACCCTGTCTGTTTCCAGCGGGTATAGCAGGTGCAGATTGAACTTCAATTTCGTTTCTCTCAATTTCGCGTCTCCTGCGCGGTTGGGAATTGCTGGTAGAATCAGACCTTCGTGCAGTCTGTCTAACTATTGCCATAACTCGATTTGGTAAAACGCGATTATCTTTTCTCGAAACCCTTCGTCGGCGCCACTGTTTGTAAGGTAAAATTACTCCTACCCCAAACACAGAATTTTGTATGATGATTTTGTTGATAATTGATTCGTGAATTGGATCTTCAATTGAATTATGGAGAAAAGGGGGGGTACCTGCAAAAAACCCTCCGATGCTAAAGTCAGTAATGGATTTTTCACAGGAGATTTTGGTATGGAAGATTGCTTACCTTTTTGGGTTTATCAACCCTTTATTTATATGAGCGAATTTCAGTTTATTTTCTTTGATTTTATGGCAGATATTGATTGCCATGCTGGCCCCGCATGCCTCCCGGCAATAAGCGGCATTGGTGATCTGCATGCCGCATGTGATAGCGGCCGGCTTTGATGGCTTCATGGCTCTAGTGTAATCGACCCTTGCAAGGTTCTTTGGAATGTTGTAGAAGCAATGTTTACAGTGGGGCGCGAGAATCCGTTAGGCAAGCGAGAATGGGCGGAATCATCGAGGGCTACGGAATTATCTTTGCAACGTGCTTTCTTGAAACATAAAACAAAACATAAAGCCGATTAATCGGCGATTAATCGCCAGGTTGCTCGTTGTTGGGCGCCGTGGATATTTGGTGACGTGGCGCACGGTGTTAACGTGGTACCTGCCACGTCACCTCTCCTGCTGACGTGGCACCTGCCACGGCATTCCTCTGATGACGTGGCAACTACCGCGCATCGTTTATACTGACATGGCACACATTTGTTGACGTGGCATATGCCACATCATCCTGTCTGCTGATGTGGCGACTGCCACGTCATCATTTATGCTGACGTGGCATCATTTGCTGACGTGGCACATTAAGGAACAATGTTGTGCTGATGTGGCACCTGCCAAGTCATCGTCTGTGCTGACGTTGCACCGGTTTTACTGACGTGTCACGTTGGTGACGTGGCACCTCTGATGACGTGTCGCTGGTGACGTGGAACGCTTATATTGTGAAACTTTCTAGCCCATGGGGTGTTTGTTAGGCCTAGTTAGCCATTTTTGGGTAAACAAGGGAAGCACCTTAGGCCCAATGAACCCTTCTTAGCCACTAGCAGGAGTTTTGGAGGCCTAAGTTAGCCCATTTATTTGTGTAGAATATTAGGGGTACAAACACCAGGTATAGAAACAAGCCTATTTTTTTGACATACCCAAATAAGTAAACAAGTCTATCTTTTAGAGACTGAGGGAGTAACAAGTATTGTAATTTCGTTAAGTAGGTGTATCCGTATTGAAGGTAGCCTAAGTAACACTCTGAATATGTTTTAACCTTTCTGATACGGAAAATGGGTCATTTGTCCAAAAAAATTTAAAACATGGTTCAAATGGACGAGTAAAAAATTTTATGGGTGAAATGGACAAAAAAAAATTTGTAAGGATGAAACTGGATTCATCCTGACTTAAACTTAAAAAATAGCAAGGATGAAACTGGATGCATCCTGTGTAAAATAAAAATAAGAAAAAATATTTGAAAATTGACAGGATGAAACTGGTTACATCCTGCCTATTTTTAATTTTTTGTCCATTTAAACAATATCTAAATCTGACTGTCCTTTTCATCCAGAAAATTTTGATTTTGGTCTTTTTAACCAATTTTGTGTTTACGATATTATGGTAAGAATAATAATATTACAGGTGATCAATACCACCAACATTCCGTTTGATGTTTTTTTTTTTCCTTTCTAAATTTTTATTGCAAAGTGCTTAGAAAGCACACACAAGAAAAAAGAGAGAGATCAGATAAGACTAAGAGAGGTGCACATAACTTTGCAACACTTAGACAACACCCAAATAGCTCGAAACCTATACCTGTGGTCCCTTATTTCTATATTGTTCTTCGCTGGAGCCACTCCCCGAGTTCGGATAAATGACTTCACCATCGTGCTTCTAAAAAAAAAAAAAAAAAATTACTTCTCCATTCCACTTAAATTTTTTTTTTTCTTTCATTTTGGCTTTTTTATTGTTTTGTCACAGTGAACACGAAATTTTTTAGCGTACGCAAAATTAGAATTTAGTCTTTTGAAAATAGAAACTCATAAATTATTTTCAAATGGGATTAGACCGGAACAGTTTTCGATGCAGTTCTAGGTGGAACCCACCTCCATATTAACCATCGGATCGGGAATTAACTTGGAAGGTTTCCTCCAGCAGTTAATTTTGTGCTTCCACTGGTTTATTGGAAATCTGATTCGTCAGTTGGTGTCTCCTCGTCTTCTTCCTACTAAACCATCTTGACTAAAAAAACGCATCCATATGGGAAAGTGCAACAGTTCATGGTACAACTTGAGATTGTTTCATTTGTTGTTTAAGTTTTTGAATAGTGAAAATCGCCTTTTCACCAACTAGTTTTCGCATCTGATCAAAAAAAAAAAAAAAAAATCAAGCTAGTTCTAGCGGAATGATGATGATTACAAAGAGAGAAAATCACCCAACTGGTAGTTATTATCATCAGCGGCAACAGAAATTTCCATCTTTTCATAAAAACAAAAACAGAAAGATGAACATGAAATTAGAGAAAGAGAAAGAAAAACAACATCGGCAGATGTTGATAAACTCTGTGGTATCTTGGACTCTTGAAGATGTTCTAAATCATGACCTTTACAAAGATAAGGTAATCGTCTCATCAAATTCTACCTTTCAACCTTTTTTTTTTTTTTTTTTTGCTTACTTTTTTTGTA
This sequence comes from Papaver armeniacum, assembly GCA_023531295.1. NCBI lineage: Eukaryota > Viridiplantae > Streptophyta > Magnoliopsida > Ranunculales > Papaveraceae > Papaver > Papaver armeniacum. The sequence goes on from JAJJWW010010891.1 coordinate 10,581, forward strand.
GTAGCAGGTTTTCCCACACTACACCCCTCACTATATTTTGATTAATTAGTCCATTGAAAGTTGTATAATTGAGAATGTTTATTGATTAATTTCATGAGTTGTTTACGGGGAAAAGTAGGATTACACTTAGCAAGTAAAACACTCTTGAACTTTTTCTCTCTCCCTAATGACTTGCTCAACAATTCCAAAAAGATCCCCCTACTGTGAGACTCCTCAACCCTTTATATAGGGCGATACATAGTGGATGACGGCTAATCTATCCTTTTATTTCGGAAATGTTCCGCGAAGTGTCATGAGATGTACAAACATTTATTCTCGCGACACTTCTTAACCCTCGCTTGGTTCCATGTCTTTCTAGCTTTTTTTGTGTGTCGTTATTCATCGCGTCATTTATTTTAGGTCAATGCGCGTTGCCGCTCCCTCGCATGACGTCGTTGTTTATTAACCCGCGAGCCACACTTGCGTTGCGATATTATGATCCTACATCTTGCCTCTTTTTCCTTGAATATTGCTTGAAGAGCGATTTTTAAGGAAAAATCATTGTTGTAGTAATCTTTGGTCTTTGTTGTGAAGGAGCAGGCGAAAGAATCTTTGGACTTGAAAAAAGTACGTACTTGCCTCTATTCTTTTGCGAAGTGCGAAGTTCCTATATTTGAAGTGTCATTTCTTGCCTCATGTGTTCTGGAGAATAATCGAGTTCGCAATCTCTTCTACTTTATTAGGAAATATCTTTGTATATTTGGATTCTTCTAAAGTTCTTTTAAATCTGTCTTCCTTGGGTTTAGTAGTGACCGTTTACACGTGTCCATATCTACCTTTTTATCGGTGCATTTAATGTTAACCGGTCATAACATTTTTCTCATCTATTTATAGGAGTATTCCTTGTGAAGAATTTTCCTTTTCCTTTTCATCTTCTTCATCGTCTGCAAGTGTTCTTCTTCTTTATCGTTACGCAAGTGTTTGTCTATTCTTACCATCTTCTTCACCATTTTTGCTATTCTAGTTGTTGTTATTCTCATGGCGTCCGGGTTTGTTAATTGTGCCATATCGGCTGATTTTGTAGTTGATCAAATTAGCTTTCCTTGTTGAAATCTGCTTGGTATGATTAACTTTGTAATTTTCTTTCTGCCATTGTTGTTCCAGCAGAACCAATCCCGAACTAAGTTTGGAAGTGAAGGACCCTCTTCTTTCTTTGGGTTCGCCATCGAAACCTACTTCGCAACAAGAATCCCTCATGCAACAAAAGCCATCGGACTCGCCACTGAAACCTACTTCACAACAAGAGCCTCTTGTGCCACCAAAGTCCTCCTCGCGAGTAAAATCTATGGCCTCGAAAAGAAAGTCTGCGGGTGACAAGGTATCTAAGAAACATTTGTTTTTATTAACAATACATTGTTGCCTCTGTTTCTTATTTAACTTGTTATTCGCGGGGTGTGAGGTTGTCGATAGAACTCCCAAGAGGACTCGCCAACCCAAGCTGGTCACTCCTAGCGTCTCCTTTCCTTCTTTGGACCCCTTCTCCAATTGCGAAGTCTTCGCACGACAACGTTAAAGCTTCCTCTGAGAACATTTCTAATGAAGGCATTCTTATGTACGAACTCTTCATGAGATCAAGCTCCTCATAATGACCCTACTACTCATGCCTCGGCATTTCTCCAATCCTTCCCGAGATTTCCCTTTCTCGCGATGTCCCCTCAACAAAAGATGGTTCGTCTCCATCTTCTTCTGCCATTATTGCTTCTTCATCTGAGCGGATCCCTCTTACCAAAGAAAATTTAGAAGGGATAGAAGTAGCTTTCAAAGTCCTCTCCGATCTTGTGAGCGATGCCAAGAAGACTTCCATCGATCCTATTAAGTCTGACATTTGCGAGATTCTGAGTAAGCATCTTGGTCTGACGGGGTTTTGCAAGCATCTTTGGTTCAAGAAGTTAACAAGTTGAAGGATGATCTCCAAGCTATGGTGTGAGATGTAATAGTCTACATCTTGAAAATCAAAAATTTCACAACATCTCGTTGGATCGTGATAACCTTCGCGAGAAGAATGAAGAATTAAAAGTATGCTCTCACAACCCCCTTTTTTTTTTTTTTTTTTTTTTTTTTTTTTTTTTTATTTTTTTTATTTTTTTTTTTTTTTAAGATCACAACTCAAACCCTTGCTCGTCCTAAAAGTATTAAACCAGAAGCGAATAATGGAGATATATCAAGCGGAGTCTATCGTTTGAAGAAGTTCGAGTTGAAAGAGATGTTTGGATGGAGCGGTATAATCTCTTAGATAATCTTCATACCTATGCGGTGATCAAATAAATAATTTGTCTAAAGAGAATTTTGATTTATCGCAAGAGCAAGTCTCATTAAGTAATGACTTATCTCGCCTTTCTTATGCTTTGACTAAGACTAATTTGGAGTTGGAAACTTTATCGGATGAGAATCGAACTCTTTCGCAAAAGAAAGCGTTCTCTGTTGAATAAGATGGCGAGCTTCTCGCAGAGTATAATGCTTGTCAAAGTTATGCGAAGAATACAAACAAGCTAATCATACTTTGAGAAGCCAACTTGAAGAAATTTCCAAGAGAGAGATAAACTTATTCGGGGGTAGAATAACATTGAGTGTAAAAGTGAGCCAATTTAAAGATCAATGTTACGAGTTAAAAAGATCTAATTCTTCCCTCGCGACCGAGAATGCCATACTTGTCTCCAATGATAAAAACTGCGATCTCGCTTTGAAAGGCTTAGTTGGGGATACATTTGATGATGCTATGGATCGATTGGGAGATAGTTGTTCGTCTTTTATTCGGCATCTTGTTTCTCAAAAGAAGGTAGTCATGTTATTTGACTACCTTAATTCATTGTATATCTCCTTATCCTTAAGAAGCTCTTTTAATCTTTACTTGTCCAATTGTTATGCGAGATTTGAGAAAAAGCTCCATTCTATTATTTCTACTCTCAAGTCGGACAATTCTAAACTTTAGAGAGAAAAGGGCGCTCGCTACTTCTCTTGTTCGTTCTCGCGATCGTGCCGCAAGGAGACTTAACTACATGTCGATTTGTAAGGACATAGATAGTAAAAATCAGCCAAAAAAGCGCTTCTTCGCCAATTTCATCTTAAGGCTGAGGTCATAGTGAATGACATTTTATTGTCTAGATCTCTTGATCTGTTCGTGTCAATCCTTTGGAAGTGAGTGATGATGAAGCCCCAACTCCCACGATGATGATTATGATTATGAAAGGCTGCGAAGACGTCGCCAACGTTGAAGTTGTTAATAAAAATCTTCTTGAAAAAATTTGATGATATTCCACCCTCTGGAGAAGGTGAAGGCTGAGAAAGTTATTGACGGAGATGGGTGAGAAGGTTCTTGGCGAGGATGATAACATTGATGTAGAGAATTAAGCACTTTTGTAATTTTTCTTTGCAACTTTCTTTTTGTTTTGAAAAATTAAATCCCTTGTTGAATAATGCTCTTATTTCCTTCTTCTTAATTACGACTATAATCTCGTAAGCTTACATTTTCATGAAATGATTTTAAGAAATAATTAGAAGTATCATCGTTTTGAAGTACGCAAAATATGAAGTATCCTTAAAAAAGTATAAAAGTACTCAATCTTGAAATATATAAGAAGTATGAAGTATTGCGAATTCATCATGCGAAACTCTCGCTCCATGTTCTTTGCCTTATGCTATGCTTTATTCTTCCATGAAGTATTAATCCTTGAAATATAAGAAATATTGCCTCGAGGAAATAAACAACATAAAATGTTGTTCATTGGTAAACATTGGTAATCCCTTATTTGCTTCTGTTCTTTATCTTGAAGGTTAAATCGTTGAAAAAGTGTTGAGGTATTTCTTTATTCTTATCTTTCCTCTATCTCCTGCGTTGTGTTCATGTGATAGTATAATCTCTTCATTGCTTTATGTTGAATTTTATCAACTGCGACGAGGTCACGGGTATCTCCATGAAAGGAGAAACCTACTTTTCGCCTTATCATTTCAATAGTCTTTATTTTATCTCTTCTTATTGCGACAAGGTCAGTGAGTCGCCTACATTTTCAAGCAAGGACCCATTGACCCTGCCTTATCATCTTTGTGTGGTCTTCGAGTTAGACCTCCCTAATTAGAGGTCCTCCCCTGCCCACCTTTCATCGCGACAAAATCGCGGGACGTCTTTACACTTGCATGTAAAGACCCCTTGATCTTGCCTTATCATTTTCCAAGTATTTTTGCCTGCACGGGATGTTTTTAGTTGCGACAATATGACAGGCCTAGATATTCTTGCGAACATAAAGCCCCATGACATTGCCGTCGTGCGGCGAAATCGCAGGACGTCCGTACCTTGTTGTGTAAAGACCCATTGATCTCGCCTTACCCTCGCGTTAGTATTATTGCCTCTGCGGGGATCATTGCACAAATATGACAAGCCTAAGTCTCCTTGCGAAAACAAAGCCTCATGACATTTGCGTCTTTTGACACCCCCTAATGGAGAGCGTCGCCCTTATCATCTCCCGGTTGCCCCTTCAAGGAGGCGAAACATCGACCATACAAGACTAGCTCCTCCCATCCGGTCTTAACAACAGCTTGAGTTGTTTTCGCAGCCTCTTATCCCTTATACCTCTATGGTTTATGGTTACGAGGCGCACCCTAAGTGGAGTTTTCTTTGGGCGAGTGCAACGCATGCCAAGACTTGCCAAGAATGGCCGGGGTAGGTTCATCCATCCCGGGCACTGCGGCTCAACCGTGTACCTCGGCGCCTTGTGCATACACCGACTCCTTGGAAGAGACCCTCGGTCGCCCAACCGGTATAACCTACATATATAGTTGGGAATCCAAGGTATCTCCCCGGATAGGCTTTCATGGGCCCCAAATTTTCATGACTCAGGCTTCAGGAGCGGTGTAACCTTCCACCTGAGCCATGTTAAGAGATACCCCCTTATATGACGCACTTTAGGTCTTACATTTGCCTCTTACGAAATATAATTCGCGAACTAGGGTGTACGCCATAAAGGTTCGTCCCATTCATTCATTCTTTTTATTCAATCATTCTTCATCATTTGCTATTTTGTCTGCGAGATATTCGCCGATTCATTCATTTAATCATTCCTTATCTCTTGTTGTTTTGTTAAGCCATTCATGACTTTTCTGTTATTCTTATCGCGATCTCTTCGCGGACTCTCTCTGCATTTTATTGAATGTCGCAAATATCTGGCGAAGAAGTACTTCATCTTGATTCTTTTTGTTATCTTTCGTTATTACGGGTAGTATTTCTTTAGATATAACCTATTCCATGGTCTATCCAATTTTTGTCCCACATCTCTTCCTTGGGGTCCATCAATCTATATGCCCTGTACCACTACTTCTTTGATGATATAAGGTCCATCCCATTTTCTCGCCAGCTTGCCTCCACTTTCACGTTGATATATTGGGGTTTCTCGCAACACCAAGTCTCACAGTTGGAACTCACGTATTTTTACACGCTTGTTATATTCTCTAGCCGGTCTTATTTGATAATTCTCCATGTGTCGCAAGGCCTTTTCTCGTTTTTCTTCCAATTCATCCAACTTGATTAAAATGTTACTGCGCTAAGATTTTTATCCCGGACCTCTTTTTTGGTTGTCGGAATCACGACTTCTGTTGGAATCTTTTGCTTCAACTCCGTAAGTTAAGCAAAGGGAGACATTCTGTTGCTTCTCTTTAGTTGTATTATAGGCCCATTGCATTGGGTACTTGTTCGCACCATCCTCTATTGTGTCCTTCCAACTTTTTCTTCAATATATCGGCAATTGTTTTGTTTGTTGCCTCCGCTTGGCCATTAGCTTGTGGATATAATGGAGTTGATTTTCCACATCTTATTTGAAATGCATTAGCGGCAACTCTATATTTTGTCCTTCAAAGCGCTTCCCATTATCGGATACCGGTTGTGCGGGGATTCCAAATCTGCATATAATATTTTCAAATATGAAAGTAAAAACATCTTTATCACGAATGTGCTGGACCGCTTTCACCTCTGCCCACTTTGTGAAATAATCCGTTGCGACAATTAGGTACCTTCTTTGTCCTGTTCCCGGTAAAAATGGTCCCACAATATCTAAACCCCATTTTCCAAAAGGCCACACACTTCTTGAAGAATTTAATGGTGCTCCGGTGCATGTATCTTCTTCCGTGTCTTTGACAATCTTCGCAGCGTCTGGCTATTGCTCTCGCGTCCTCATGCATATGTGGCCAATAATATCCTTGCGTCTTTGCTTTATATGCCAAAGATCTTGTAGCTATGATTTCTGCATCCCCACTATGCAAAAGCATCTTCAATATGGTTTCTCCTTCTTTCCTTGTCAGACATCGGCGAAGGTCCATCAAAAGAGCGCCGATAAAGCACGCCATCTCGCAATTCATAATTTGTCGCTCGGCTCTTTAACTTGTGTGCTTCCAATCTATTTCTTGGTACCTCGCCTTTCATTAAATATGCGTGAAGTTCTATCCTCCAATCTTCCTCGCAACGTTGCATCTCATCTACCACCATCATTATATCTGCTTCTTGTCCTTCCTCTTTATTAATTGATGGCGCCAGTAGCGTCTGTATTTTGATATTCCTCGCAGTTGGGTCTGTCATCATACTTGATATAAAGGCAAAAGCGTCTGCAAGTCTGTTATCTCTTCTTGATATGTGCCTCCATTTAATTTTCGATATACGTCTAAGCGATAACACTTCTACAAGCTTCTGTATTTACGTAGGGATGGATCATTTGTAGCATACTTTTATTTTGTTATCGACGAATTGCCAATTGCGAGTCTTTGGTAATTCTCACACTCTCAGTTTCATTTCTATTGCAAATCGTAAAGCATGTATTATGGCTTCGTATTAGTTTCATTATTGGTAGACTCAAATTCCAATCTAAAAGCAAAAGCTAACTTATTGCCTTACGCGAAATCATAACAATTCCCACTCCTTTACCTTCTCCATTTGATGATCCATCCACTAATATTTCCCACCGGTTTGGCTCGATTAACAAATCTTTTGGATCTCCATGTTCTTCCTCTACATCCATCATTTCATCCACTGCTTCATCTTCCTCCAAAGGAAATTGCGAGAAAGTCTGCGACGACACTGTGACTTGGTTGAAGTTAATATTTCATATTTGAGTTTGCAATGACTTATTTGAGCATTCCATCTTTCGACTCTTCACGATCTTTTTGAATTTTTCATTCTTGACTCAATTGGTACCTTTGTTACCACCCTAACAGTGTGTGCTTGAAAATATATGCGAAGTTTAAATGACGCATAGACTAACGCTAGGATTAGTTTTTCAATCTTTGAATAATTTCTTTCTGCGGCATTAAAAGTTTTACTGATATAATAGATTGGTTTTTCCACTCCTGCGTCCGATTCGCAATAAAAGCGCACTTAAGGCGTGCGAAGTCGTCGCAAGATATATTAATAATTTCTCCCCAGGTTACGCATACGCATAATGGATACATCCATTAAATGTTCCTTAATTCCTTGTAAAGCCTTTTCACATTCGTCCGTCCATTCGAATTTGATCCCTTTTTAGAACATTTGAAAAAATGTTTACATTTATCGGACGACAGCGAGATGAACCTTCTAGTGATCTTAACAATCCATTTAGCTTTTGAACATCTTTTCTTCGCCGGCGTCGGCATGTCGCGAACGCTTTTATTTTCTCCAGGGTCAACGTGTATTCCTTCCTTTGATACAATGTAACCCAAGAACTTCCTGACGCAACTCCGAAGGTACATTTTTGAGGTTGACTTTGATGTTGAAACGCCTCATTTGCTCAAAAATTTCTTTCAAGTCTCGCACGTGATCTTCTTGCCTTCTTACTTTTTACTAGCATGTCATCTACATAGACTTCCAGTGTTTTATGTATCCATTCTGCGAATACCTCTTCTACCATCCTTTGATATGTCGCTCTAAAGATTTCGCAAACCGAATGGCATTTTAGTATAGCAGTATAATCCTCTTGGAGCGAAGAAAGCAGTATGCTCTTGATCCTCTTCGGCGAGGGGAATCTGGTTGTAACCTTTGTATCCATCCAGCGAGGATACCCTTTCATTCCCTGCCGATTCGACTAGGCAGGGAATATCGGCAATGGAAAAGCTGTCTTTCGGGCGGGCTTTATTTAAATCGGTGAAATCAATGCAAATCCTTATTCCTTTGTTCTTCTTTGGAACGATAACCATATTCGCTATCCATTCGGGATATTTTGCTTGTCTAATGATTCTGCGTCCAACATCTTCTGCAACTCTTCTTCTATCGAGGGTGATATCTTTGTTGCTATCTTTCTAATTCTTTGTTTGAATGGCTTCACATTTTTATCAATTTCCAACTTGTGACAAGCTAAGATGGATCTATACCAGGCATTTCATCCATATCCCACGCGAAGATATCTTTATAATTTGCAACAGACCAACGAGATTCTTTCTTCTTCATCCGCTCCCATGTTAGTTCCAATCTTTAGCATCTTGGGTTCTTCCTTAGTTCCAATATTCACTTCTTTAGTTTGCTTTCTGTGACGTAAGCGGCCTTCGGTTCTCCCATAGGGGTTGGTCCTTTCGGTTCCTTCGCGGGATCATTTTCTTCTCCCGAGATCTCGCTAGGTATTCCTTTTCCTTCCTTCGCTTTGATCACGTAAACTCGAACTCTTCTTCTTTCTTAGCCGCCCTCGCCATTTTTGCGGTGCTTAGATATATTCTTTTGTTTGTTTATTTGTTCCTCGCAACATTTTACTTCCTTTTGATAATATATTCTTCCTTTAGCGACTTCCCCTTTGATCTCGCCTATTAGGTTGGTGTTGGAAACTTGATACATTGATGAAGCGTCGACGCCACAGCTTTTATTGCATGTACCCATGGTCTTCCTAGTAACAAGTTATACGGTGATTCCATATCTACTATACTCAATGTCACCTGAGTTTCGATTCTTCCTAATGGAATACGTATTTTTATCTCCTCTAACTTTGGTTATGGATTTACCAAAACCTTGGATATTGTATGCCGCGAAAGTCATATCCTCGTCTTCATATCCCATCTTTTTGTAAGTGTGATAAAACATTATGTTCACCGAGACTCCCTGTATCAATTAAAACTCCATTTACCACCCACGTTTTATTTGTGTTCTCCGATTCTTCTCTCTCCTTATACGCGTTAATTGCGATCACTAATGGAGATGGGTGATCCAAATTTTCTTTGGATATCTCTCCCGCTGTGAATGTTATCTCTTGTTTTTCCCAATCTTTCAAAGGTGACATCATTTCTCTGTCTATAACCTTCTTTCCTTCAAAATCCCGTTTGTGTATTCTTCCTCGATATTTTCATGAAACTCACTAATCATTACTCCCGTATCTCGTGTCACATACCATATCTTTTTCCCTACTTCATCCGATCTAAGATTTTCCTTTCTCATTTTCTTGATCCAAACAACTTTAATTGCGATTTTCTTTCTTGAACCAACAAGATTAGGTCCCTGTTTCTAGCGCATATGTAGTAGCAGGTTTTCCCACACTACACCCCTCACTATATTTTGATTAATTAGTCCATTGAAAGTTGTATAATTGAGAATGTTTATTGATTAATTTCATGAGTTGTTTACACAGGAAAAGTAGGATTACACTTAGCAAGTAAAACACTCTTGAACTTTCTCTCTCCTAATGACTTGCTCAACAATTCCAAAAAGATCCCCCCTACAACAGACTCACTCAACCCTTTATATAGGGCGATACATAGTGGATGACAGCTAATCTATCCTTTTATTTCGGAAATGTTCCGCGAAGTGTCGCAGATGTACAAACATTTATTCTCGCGACACTTCTTAACCCTCGCCCGGTTCCATGTCTTTCTGTTTTTTTGTGTCGTTATTCATCGCGTCATTTATTTTAGCTGCTGCGCGACTGCCTCGCGACGTCATTGTTTATTAACCCCGCGAGCCCGCACGTTGCGATATTATGATCCTACATTTTTTTTTCTGTGTCTGTGGGTGAAAACCCGACTTGAATAAAGATTCTAAATGCTCGATTTAAAATGCTTATATAACCAGCTTAGAATGGACTAAGGGTTGATACAACAACAGATTAGCAGTGCATGTAAGAACCCACTGTCAGAGGTTCTGCAGCGTTAATTCAAATGAAAGATACTAGGAATTCGAAAATGGATGCTGGCACATTACTAAAATTACTAGCACTTTGCCTTTGTTGATTCTGTTAGCAATTATGCAATATCTGGTTTTCAGGTAGAGACGATTCCGGAGACTTTCTCATCGATGGAGCATTACTTCAATTCATTTCGGTATCCTCTTCTTGAGGAAATCCGCACTGAAATGTACACAAGCATTGGAAATCTATCTTTGTCCCGAACGTGTAGCATTTTCTCTATTAGGAAACATCCAGGTTATAAGCCACCAGAAAATCTGTTGTACGGAATTACAATTGGCGGTAAATATCTGCCCCATTGTAATGATGTAATCGCCTTGTTGGATGAGAGACCTTCAACTCTGGAAAACTTAAGAATACCTGAGAGATTGTATATACAAGCTATCGTATTGGGTGTAAGTTATACACGAAAACATAAAGTACTCCACATCCTTGCATCAAAACCCATTATGGCAGAAAAGCATGAGAAGAAGATGATGATTACGCCTAAGTTTGCAGTGTCCCTCATAAACCTTATACCCAGTCTTCGTATATGGGAAGCTCTAAAAGATGGCAGGAACTTAAACATTATCAAGGAGGTTTTGTCTTCTGCTTCCCAGGTATGACTAATTTATATCATATATGAGTGTATTTACTTTACGTACGTGCTGGATATAGATCTGCTCGTAATTAGGCCTGAGAAAGCATACTTCAAACATCATCTTTTTTTCTCTGACATGACAATTTAAAGATACTCCATGGGCTCATGAAAAAAAAAAACCAATTAATTCTGATCATGTTGTGCTATAAGAATAGAAAGACTTTCATCCTCGTAAATTCAAGGAATCAAGATTCTTACAGTTATCCTGTTTTTTAAATTCGGCAGGATGAAGGTAGTTGTGGTATGTGCTCCCAGCAGGTTGAATGCCTCCAGGAACCTGATTTGCGTTCATTTAATCTGAATGAGTCGCAACTTGATGCAGTGCGAAGCTCTATTGCAACAAGTAAATGTGATCACAAAAGCTCTATCAAACTTATATGGGGTCCTCCTGGGACAGGGAAAACAAAAACAGTTAGTATCATTCTTTTCGAGCTGTTAAAGATGAAATGTAAAACTCTTATATGTGCCCCAACTAACACTGCAGTTGTGGAAGTTACTTCACGGCTCATGAAGATTATAAAGGGTGCCCCGAAACATGGCAGTTATGGTTTGGGAGATATAGTGTTACTTGGAAATGAAGACCGACTGAAGATTAAAGAACATGATGAACTTGCTAATGTTTTTCTTGATAAACGTGTTGAAGCACTTAGCAAGTGCTTTACCAGTTTTTCTAAATGGGGTAGTTGGGTAGGAACTATGAAATCATTGCTTACAGACTCTTACCAACAGTACCATAAGTACTTAGAAAATAGAAAAAGCACCAAAACTAGGAAACGGGCCTGCTGTCTGTTTTGCCCTAAGATAGATCAAACTGACAAGCTAGAGGATGAGAAATTGAGCATTGCTCTAAGAATCGGTCTATATATGAGGAAAAAATTAAGGGGCTTTGAGAAAGAAATGAGTTGTTGCATAAAATGTATCTGCACTCACATGCCAACTTCAGTTATTACAGTTGAAGTGATGGATAATATGCATCAAGCTCTTGATTTGCTTAAGCATTTTGTATCTATGGTACAGGAGGGTTCTTTTACCGAAAACCAAATTAAATTAGTCTTCTCTAGCGCAGAATCTATAGGATATACTGTTAATGACCCATCTTTACTCTTATTGCGTGCGAGCCGTAATGAATGTCTTGAAATTGTATGTTCCCTTGCCAAAATCTCAATACGCAAGTTTCCTAATGATGCTGCCATCAGAAAGTTTTGCTTGCAAAAGGCTTCTCTGATATTCTGCACTACATCAAGCTCTGCAAAATTAAGTGAAATCAAGAAGACAAAGTTAGTGATTATTGATGAAGCTGCTCAACTTAAAGAATGTGAATCAGGAATTCCCCTGCAACTACCCGATGTCCAACATGCTATTCTCATAGGTGATGAGCGCCAGCTTCCTGCAATGGTTCAAAGCAAGGTATCCTTTTCGCTCTTCTCGTATTTGTTTTTTATAATTTATTTCCTAGCTAATTTGATGTTTATTGTACATTAGATCTCTGAAGAAGCTAAATTTGGAAGAAGTCTGTTCGAGCGATTGGTTTCATTAGGGCACAAGAGACATCTTCTTGATGTACAGTATAGAATGCACCCTTCCATTAGCTTGTTCCCAAATGCTGAGTTCTACGACAAAAAGATTTCTGATGCTTCTTCTGTTCAAGAAAGAAGCTATACAAAGGATCTGCTGCAAGGAAATATGTACGGCTCTTATTCTTTCATCGATATTTCTTATGGAGGGGAAGAATTTGATAATAAGCACAGCCGGAAAAATATGACGGAGGTCGCAGTAATAAATGAGATAATTAAAAACCTATTCAAAGGTTGCTTTCCTTTCCCCATTGCTTTCATTTTCGTCTTGCTTGCTTCTAAATAAATGCGTTTTATGCCTGTTCATGTCCCTTTTCATTCACTGATCACCAACTTTGGTTACCCTGAATACTACAGCATCAGTTGCAAATGGACAGAAGGTGAGCGTCGGTATTATATCTCCATACAATGCACAAGTTAATGCAGTCGCTGAGAAACTTGGAGACAAATATGGAACACACTGCGACTTTTCGGTGAGTGTCCGATCAGTTGATGGGTTCCAAGGTGGAGAGGAAGATGTTATAATTATGTCTACTGTGAGGTCGAATGGGAATGGTTCAATTGGTTTCCTTTCTGATGAGCAAAGAACGAATGTTGCTCTGACAAGGGCAAGGTATGGTTGGTGCCCGTGATCAAGCATTTACATTCTTATTCAGATGTTTAAACTAAATATTAGTGGCTTCCCTTGTAGGTACAGCCTCTGGATTCTTGGGAATGGCGAAGCTTTAATGAACAGTGATTGTGTTTGGAGGAAAATTCTTCTTGATGCAAAAGATAGAAGGTGTTATTTCAAAGCTGATGATGATAAGAGATTATCGGAAGTAATCATAGATTCCTTGATCGAGCACGGCAAATTTAAAGATTTGAGAAGTATGAAGTCTCTACTTTTGAAAGAGGCAAGATGGAAGGTATACGTTACCTGTGGCTATTGTTGCTTATGTGCGATCGTGGTTTCCATCTGATAACATTTTCTTGGGCGTGACATGTTAACTGCTAGGTTCTCATTTTCTTTCTTTTTTTTTGATAGGTTACATATGGAGATGAATTTTGGGAGTCATTTGTCAGAATCAAGAGTGTTGTGACTCGGAAGGGAGTAGTTGCTCTTGTAAAGAAGCTTTCAAGTGGTTGGCGTGATTATCGTTCCAGACTAGAAAACCGTCAAATCTTGAACGGGCCTTCATCACGGTTACTGAAATGGAACCATGTGAATGCGCACTATAAACTTCTTTGGACTACAGATGTTATCAGGGATAATTCCAAATACACACAAGTCCTGAAGTTTTTAAATATTCTACCTGAGAAGCAGATACCCGGATTAGTTAAGAAACTTGACATTGCCTTTGGGAGGTACTCAATCAGTAAAATGAGCCGTTGCAAAGTGAAATGTATTGAAGGGTATGCAGTGATCTGTGCTCCTCCCATTTCTTACTTCGATAAATAAATATACTTGATGTACCTGTTAGTCTAATAATCATTTCATTTACTTGTGGATGTTCTTAATATAGGACACTGGAAGTTCCTATGAGTTGGGGGGAAATCGATGGGGACAACAAACAAGAAGACTGCGTTGAGTTGTCAACTGCATTGGCTTCACTTCGTTTGAGATAGGAAAAGAACACAAACAAAACCAGGGTCGGCATGGAGGCTGGAGCTATACGAAGCACCGTTAAAGAATTAAGATACTTGACCTCTGCCTATGGATTGTTTTGCTTTTGATAAACTTTTCCTTGCATTAGGCTACCTACTTGTTCTCAAAGAGATTTTTCTGTAAATGGCATTAGTTGTGGTCTGAACATCTTGTGATTCTCATTCTCAATTAGTTACTTCTCGGTTATGTTCGTTTGCATCCATGTGTGAGGATTAGTTGTCTATTTGGGGTTCACACCCTGAGTAAGTGTAACCAGTCAAGCTAGCTAATATGGATCTATTCAGATTCTGATTTGAAAAATCATTCTGGTCTTCTGGAGACACATAATTATTGTAAGCAGTAGCACCCTTGCCCATAAAAAAGAAGAAGGCATAAACCTAAAGAGAGAAATAGTGAACCTTTTGTTGGAGAATGGTGGGTCCTACCTAAATGTCATTGCCACATCGGACCCTTTTTTTTTTTTGATGGTTTTAGAGAGTTTGTGTCACGGTTTGGAAAGAGTTTTTAGTAGTTTTTTATTTTGGTTGTTAAATGGAAGGATGGATGATTGATATCCCTATACGGTCTAAGCATGCGTATCCAGTAAAGCTGATCGTAAGCTGTGCTACATTAATTCCTAGCTAGCAAGGGTCTAGTGGGGACAGCAGTCCCCACTGAGTTTTATGATATCGCATATGTAGGTCTATTTAATTTGGAATTTTAGTGTAAATTGGGACAATTCTGTGAAGTTAAAATTGGAATTGGTTAAGATCTGTTCTGTTGTTCAAATCAGTCTTAGTTTTTTACCCAAAACTGCCTTTGTAGTACTAAAGCAGTAAACAAGTAACACTTGAAAGGGATGTCTCATTTCTATAGTCTTTTGGGATAATTTAATGGAGCTGTACTGTATTGCATAACCATCCAAAATTAGATTAGGAAAATGTTCACGTAGTTTATGAATCAGTTTTTCCATACTACATATTGTAGGTAAATTAGAATCATTTGTTTCAACTGTTGGTTGTGTGTTACTGGTAGGAGATTCCTAAAGATTAGCTACATGGACTTACAAGAAGATGTCTTCGAAGAGAAATACTGCTGCAGCTGATAACAAAGATGAATCATGGAGCTCGTGTAAGGGATTCGGTGCAACTCTAGATAGTCCATACGCCTTGGTTTAAGTTGTTTTATAGAACGTTCACTGTTTCAGAGAGTGGTTTTGTTCTAAAGTATAAATAACCTGACATTCCTCTTGCACAGACGCTCTTTAGTTATGACCCTAACACCCGCAATTACGAAAAGACATGGCAATTTCATACAAACAGCCTCTACTACATTTGCTTTTTTTGTTAATTTATACTCCATTATGAATTTGTCAAAAAAAAATTTTTTTGTCCCCCCAACTTGAACTCCTAGCTCCGTCCCTGATTCCTACCGTAATATCTGAGCCAAAAGATAATCAACCTTCTATGAAACCCGGCTTAAAATAATTCAAAAGAAACAAGGAAGTATTGGGAACTGCATAATTAATTTGGGACTTGGAAATGTATCAGTAAAAGACGTACTCCTAGTTAATATCTCCATAATTCCAATAAGATGTGGTAACAGTAAAAGACTTTTGTAAGCGACTTTTCATTTCTGCATGCTCGTTTACTGAAGCACATAGAGGGATCAGAAAGAACTAGATCTCCATAATTCCAAGAAGATGAAGAAGGACAAGACAGAACTTTCATTGCGCCAGTGCTTCGTTAACAAACTGAAAGGTCTTTGTATATGCATCACGTATAAAAACAGATTTGAAATCTGGATTTGAGCTCTTTTCGTTTCATTTGAGATCGTATCAGCACCAGCTTTAAGATGTTAAGAATAACTTATTACATGCCCACAAAAGTTGCTATTCAGTAGCTCCTAGTTTATACAAGCTGAAGAAGGATGCAAGTTGCTATTCGTGCTGTGCCGTGCTGGCACACGTGCTATAAACAATTTGAAATCACTTAATGTATAAATTAAGTCGGACATTATCACAAGAATTTAATTAGACAACATATCATTCGAAATTATTTCAAGTAAAATTAACAAGTTTATTCAATAAAAAGAAATAGCCCATCAAATATAAAATTAGATTATTGTCATGTAAATTAATGTTCTAGTTAAATATAGGTGACGACATTATAACAACGATATTGTAATATATTTTCCAAATATTAAGGTATTATATGCGTTGTTATAAATAAGCCACCATAAAATGTTAAAAACTAGCTAGAATAGTGACTCTTTTGTGAAATATACAAAAATGTGATGTATTATGCCTTGTTATATGGTGTATTTGTATATGTTATGACGTGCTCTCTTAACGTGATGTCTTTGGGCTGGCCGCGTGCTTATCCGTGCCACGTCTTTGTCTTTGTGCTCTTTTTGTGCCAATTAGTCAAACCCAAAGACGTCCCATTTAACTAACGTCTTTGTCTGCCGTCTTGGGCTAAGTCACGTCTTTGTGGTCAATTTTGTGCTCAAATTTTAGCGTCTTTGTCTTTAATTTGTCTTTCGTCTTGCACAACCCAATTTACACCTCTATTTGTATAGTTACGGTGAGAGAATTCTCATGTTTGTGTTTTTTGGTTATTCTTTGTCTCGCATTCCTTTTACAACAAAAAATACATTGTCTGAAATTTACTCTGTGACTTTTGATTCATGATTTGCCAAACCAAACTGGGATGGGTGTTGTAATTTTATTTTAATAAATGTTTTAGGCTGGGTTTGGTAATGCTTTTATTTTGTCCAAAAGCACTTTCAAAACCTATATATGTCAATAATTTTTGAAATTGGTGTTTGGTAAAAAAAAATCAAAGTGCTTATTATCCAAAGCACTTCCCAGATTCTTCAATTTTTAAAAAAGGGAGGAGGAGCTTTTAAAAGCTACAAAAGCATAAGCTATGGTCCCACCAAAATTTAATGCTTGATTTATCTTTTTTGTCCCTATTTAATTTTGTAAATGGCAAAAATTACCCTTAAATATATATACAATCAATTTTTATTTCTTATATTTTATTCTTTAAATATTATTATATTTTATTTTAAAACTATTGTATGATACCATTTCATTTAATTTGTCAAAAATAAAGATAAAAACAAATTTTAAATAATTACTTAATTTTTTAAATAATAATAAATAAAATATACTCCCTCCGTTCCATTTTACTTGCTTTTTTAGGTTTTTTTTGTGTTCCAAATTAGATGATAGTTTTAGTTTTTTTTCCCAATTTTCACTAATCTATCCCTGCTTTGGAATCACACCAGAGAATTAATTCTCATGGTAATCAACCAAAAAAAAATTACTCTATAATATTTAAATATACCCCATGGAGGATATATACTCAATCTTGTACATCCCAAGTATATTACTATGGGATTGATAACTTTCCCAATATTCTAGAAACACAAAACTAGGTTATTTAACTTTTTATGTAGGAATTAATATGGGTATTATTGGAAAGATTTTACTCTCACTAATATTTCTTAATATCCGTGAAAAATCTTACAACGTCAAGTAAATCGGAACGGAGGGAGTAATATTTCATTATTGACAAAAACTCAGACAGAGCTTTTAGTTGGTAGCCTGGCCACAAGCTGGGCTCCAACTCCTCTTTGAATAGCGGTACCTAATCTATGAAAAATGAAACTACCCAAACCACTAGGCGTCATTACAAACTAGACAGTTCTTTAGGCGCTTAAAAAAACACAAAGTATCTTCACCAAGTTCTCCTAAAGTCGAACAGGCTAGAACTCCCAGACCATATCCAAGTGAAGTGCACTTGCCCAGGTATTTAGTGCATTTGCGAGAGATCACATTAGATATAACTTTTCCTGGAGCAAAAGAGCGGATGCCATCACCAGCAAAGGGCGAAACCACTGTGACATGCATACAAACATCTCGACCATTCTTCCAGTTGAGAACAAGAATGTCAGCAGGCTTCAAATCCTTGTCATCGTCTGAAAGAATACCGAGAGAGACTTCCTTGCGTGCAGGCACATTAGCTTTGTAAAAAATGTCTACAACCACATCACGAACAAGATCATGTCGGAACTTACTCCCAACATCTTTAGCACAATGAAGCGCATGGTCTCCAAAGATGTCCATAGATTTGTTACAACTTAAGCATAAGCTATTCTCAACAAACAATGGGATGCCAAGGCGGTAGCAAAGCACAGCTCTGAACTGTCTAGGCCCGAGGCATTGATTAAGCCCGCTAATGGGAACCGCCAGTAAATAATCCTGTGCATGATTGACACGATTACACTGCCACAAAATGGAATCTCTTGCAGACATGGAAAATTGGTCTGGGATTCTCTTCTGATCGCATCAAAATAAGTAAGCGCCGGGAGTGCATGGAAGGGGGGGAAGCATCATCGACACAATAAGAAGGAGGCAATCCACAAACCTGGATAAAATTCTGAAGAGCCAACTGATAAGCAGAACCTTTGTTCGTTGAGAATAAACTACCAAGAATTGCTTTACGCACCGAAGCTGTTTGACTCTGAGAAGCAAGAAAGCAGTAGGCGCGGGTGTCAGCCATGGTGTAGATGCCTAGGCCACCATCCTTGATATGCAGGGTAGCTAATCTCTGCTGTAAAGGACCAAAACCAGCACCATCTCCAGTAATTAGTAGCCTCAAGTACTTAAGTAGATGATCATCAAAAAGATCGCCGATCGGTTTAACTTGTAGAACATCTATGATATCCTGGTTTGTTTGGATGACTCGTCTGATACGTTAAGAAGATGGATATGACTGGAGTATTACGTGGGAACATAGAATATTGATTGTTTTTGTGTAGAAACACAGAGCTTCATGTAAGAAAACACATAATAACATAGCGTGCTTCCTAGATCCTAAACTAGATCTCTGAGGTCAGCGGTGGAATTGGAAGGGCTGGACCGTTTGTAGACACCTGGCTTAAGCCTATTAGTTTATACCTAATTTAATACCTCAAACGAAATAGGTAGTGAAACGGGAGGGGAGTGATAGACATCCCGCGGGTTGTCCCGACAGGGAGAGTGCATGGGGAATGACCTGGCGGTTTTGTATGGGTGGATTTAGAACCGGACCGACCCCCACTTTCCCTATTGGGACGACCCGCGAAATTCAACCCGCATGATATAAATTATTTCCGGAAAAGAGAGGTTGTTTGGGCTTTTGGGGTGGCTCAAGCTAGGTCAAGCCTATTAATTTAGGAAAAATGAATTAAGGATGGCAAAAAAAAATCCCTTAAATAGCTCGACAGGAGTAATTACCCTATATAGCTTGATTTTCTGAATTTAAAGTAGCAGTAATTACTATAACGAGCGCAGATACTATAATATATTTTTTATATTTACGTATTTACGTTGATATTCTAAGTGCTAGACTACTGCAGGTCTATATAAGTAGGATTTTTGTGCGACGAATTAAAGTCACAAGGAAATCCATAATTTTACGTCTTTGAACACAGTAAGATGGCGATGTTGTTCGTAGTACTCTTTTTTCTGATGATGAGCTTATGCTATAATGGCGCAGAAGGAAGGAAGATCGTTGGGGTCGAAGATTTGGCGTTGGAAAAACAGCTAAGGGTTTTAAATAAGCCTTCTATCAAAACTATACAGGTTCATCTCTATTTTTAATTTGCAAGAAGAAATTTTGGTTAATTTGCTTGTATATGTAGAATGTAGTTAAGCTAATACAATATTGTTTGTTATAAGAAGCGAGATGATTTCAAGAGATGGTAATAACTTATTTAACATTCTGATTTTTATAGACTGAACATGGAGACATCTTTGACTGTATTAGTATCCATAAACAACCCGCCCTCGATCATCCATTACTCAAGAGCCACAAGATTCAGGTAATACATTTAATTTAATCAATACGTACTCCGATCATCATGTAATGTTTTCAAACTGATCTCTCTTACTTATATATTTTTTTGATTATATATATCCAGATGAGGCCAAGTTCGCTTCCTAAGGAAGGTTCATCAACAACTCAATCTTTGAAATACCATTCCAAACCTTTGGGATGTCCACATGGTACTGTCCCTATAAAAAGGACTAGCACAGAAGACCTAATTAGGGCTAGAAAGTTCTCAGAATCATCATTTGATAATGTCCTTAGTCGTCGTGGTGATATTGAGCAGCAATCTATCCTTGATGACGTACCTGGCCAGCATGTAAGTTCATCTGACAAATTTTATTGGTTTAGTATTAAATATTTTTGCTTAATCTGTTTACTAATATCCATTAATAAGTCTTTACGTTTGAAATTTACTGGATCAGATAGCCGTTCTCAGAACAGACACCAATCTTACAACTATGAGTACTATTTATGGAGTTCACGCATATATCAATTTAGCTAATCCAACAGTTGGGAACGATGAATTTAGCTCGGCTCAAGTTTGGGTTGAATCTGGTCCTGCAGATGATGTCAATACAATACAAGCTGGATGGGCAGTACGTACTCACATATGTTTTTCTTTTCTTTAATAGAATTTGCCCGCAATATCATTCTTTTTGTAAGACAAAGCTAATGACATTTTTTTTTGTGTATGGCTTGATAACTTAACAGGTCGCACCATCTTTGTTTGGGGATAACAAGACTCGTTTTTTTGTATATTGGGATGTAAGTTGAGAAATTTATCTATGTTTATGCATTTCAAAGACTAATGTGATTGTCTAATGTATTATGTG
The DNA here is from genome assembly GCA_023531295.1 of Papaver armeniacum. Classification (NCBI taxonomy): domain Eukaryota; kingdom Viridiplantae; phylum Streptophyta; class Magnoliopsida; order Ranunculales; family Papaveraceae; genus Papaver; species Papaver armeniacum. The sequence goes on from JAJJWW010010891.1 coordinate 31,288, forward strand.
TATCTTATATTTGAGCAGGCAAAACCAAGTACTGGTTGCTACAACCAGTATTGTCCTGGCTTCGTACAAGTCGACAAAGATTTTACAGTTGGTTCGGTGATAGACCAAATTTCGGTATATGATGGACCTCAGTACAGAATGAAACTCGCGATCTTTCAGGTTTAATTTCACATTACGTGTGCCAACCCTTAGAATGTTTTAGACTGAAAAATTTAATTTTGAAACTGTACATTGTAGTTTAATTTGATGATTAATACCGTGACTATCGTATTTACACAACGCAGGACAGAGAAACTGGCCACTGGTGGCTACGAGCTGGGGAGGAAGATAAGCCTATTGGATATTGGCCAAATTCCTTGTTTGCTCACATGGGGAATCAAACAATTCAAGGTGCTAAAGTTAATGCATGGGGTGGATTAGTTAAAACTTCTCAAAGTGGATTACCAGCTCCTCAAATGGGGAATGGAGAATTCCCAAATGGAGATTATTACGAGGCTTGTTCAATAGTTAATCTCCAGATTGTGGATGCAACTAATCACTTTGTGGACATCGAACCTATAGTTAATTTCAACGGATACGCAGACCGTCCAGACTGTTATAAAACAGAAGACCCTTTTTATTCCAAACGTGAAGATCAACATTATGGAATACTGTTTGGCGGGCCAGCAGATGCTAACTGTTAGCTTCGTACCTAAATGTTCTTATTATAATTCAATTTTACATAGATCGATTTGTTCCGGTGCAACTATATTCGATTGATTGGACTTTTTGGCTGAATGATACATGGGCTCTCTTACTTGCAGAGACAAGACAAATTAAGTTGCATTTAGAGCAATTTGATGGTTTATGACTTTAAGTTGCATTCCTGTATCTACATTATTGCAGCTTTACTGCATACCATATCAAAAATAGACAAGTTCTTTGACTCCGGCAAGATTTTTCTCACAGAAAATTGGACAAGGACCAAGGTAGACAAGGAGTAACATGCTTGAACGCATTTCCCAGAAACTGTTGGAAAAGAAAATTCGAATTGCTTTTTCTCTGATTATTGATCTAAAAAAAAAAAGTCATTTTGAGGATCCGGGTATTGACCCTTTTCTCAATCGGAAAATGGGTCATTTGTCCAAAAAAAGTTAAAACACGGTTCAAATGGACGAGTAAAAAATTTTATGGGTGAAATGGACAAAAAAAATAGCAAGGATGAAACTGGATTCATCCTGGCTTAAACTTAAAAAATATCAAGGATGAAACTGGATGCATCCTGTGTAAAATAAAAATAAGAAAAAATATTTGAAAATGGACAGGATGAAACTGGTTACATCCTGCCCATTTTTAAATTTTTGTCCATTTAAACAGTATCTAAATTTAACTGTCCTTTTCACCCAGGAAATTTTGATTTTAATCTTTTTAACCAATTTTGTGTTTCTCAACTAGTCAACACACTTTAAAGGTTTATCAGTCAAAAGTTTTGGAAAACGGGCCAAAGTAGTGTTTGGAAAATGGGTCATGTTAACGTATGCACCCATGAATACGATAAGGGGTATTAATTACTACAGGATTTTGTGATACAATCATTACTTGACTCAACATTCAAAAAACAAAAAACTACTCAGACTCGTGTTTCAATGGAAAAATTAATTTCCGCAATTGCCCTTCTAGTAGAAAAAAATTATTTCTATTGTGTGACTTCTTTTTAATCTCCCTATGTCTCTCACTTTGCTCGGCTTCCCCGTTCTTTATTTTTCTTCCGGACCTTAGGTCGAAAAACTAGATTTTGATTGATAAAAAGTATTGATCAAACAAATTGTGTTCGTGATTAGGTTAAACAGAAAATAAAGAAAGTTATATCAAGGGGAACCCAAAATAGTGTGGAGTACATAAACTGTTAAATTCCCGTTTAATATCACAAATTAATTTTATACTCTACCATTAGCTGATTTGCCTCGCGTTTATAAGACAGTAAGACAGAGGGGTGTGATTTGTTTGCCTCACGTTCATGAGAGGTGAAGATAGAGGGGTGCGGGTGAAGACTACAAAAGAAAACGACGAACAGTCAATCATGGGCGTTTCCCTATGACTCCAAACGGGTATTAATGGAAAATAAATTGATATTTATTAAAATAATCAACAACCTAAAAACTCAATACCATCCCTCACTCCAGAATAAAAGTAGCACTGGTGGAGCTTACCCTCTCTCTTATTGGTTGGTGAGTGTAACCTCGCGCTCTCATTGGCTAATTGAGAAACCATTCGTCTTCGTCGGATGAAATTTTGTTAGATATGGTGCGTTGATCTGACAATGTGTGGTGTAGATTGGGTGGATTGCTAGGACACACGCGACGGACGGCCCTCATTATTTAGAAAAATTGCTATATTAATTCCGTGCATTTATTGTGAAAATACAGAAAATAAAGAAAACTACTATATTAATTTCGGACATTTATGATTAAAAAAATAAATAAATCAATTCAACGTATTTATGGAATAAAATAAAATAATTTATATTTTTGAATCTTTTATAATTTCATGTATTTATTATAAAAAATTCAAATAAAGAAAACTACTATATTAATTTGGGACATTTATGATTAAAAAATAAAATCAATTCAAAATATTTATGGAATAAAGTAATATGATTTATATTTTTTGAATCTCTTATAATTTCATGTATTTATTATAAAAAATCCAGAAAATAATAAAAAATACTATATTAATTTCGTACATTTATGACTGAAATAAAAAAAATCAAACTCAACATATTTATGGTATAAAATAATAAGTTTTAAATTTTTAAAATCTTTTGTAAGGAAAAAATATTGGTAAGCATAAATATTCGAATTATGATAAGATGAAAAAATATTTGAAATTATGTTAGAAAATAAGATCATATATTCATTTGTTAAAGAATTATTTTTCATGTTGCAAGTATTAAACTCATTTTGGAAGTTTTGGATCCTTTCTTATTTCTTCTTTTTAATTGTCTTCTGTAATCAAAATAAGCCTAAATTATAACAAAATTATATAAATTTTAAGATATCCATTGATATTATTTTCGAAACCAAATATTTTTTTCATAGTTTGGTGACTCCCTATATAAGGCACTATAGCAAGAGCCTCATTGTTTACATACTGCTTTTTGCTTCCCAACCTGTTTGTTTTTCTTTTGTTCCTTGAAATTAAGGTTTATGATGTCTCATCTATTTTCGTTATTTGTTTTGCAAGTATAATCAGTACTTCCAAAAGAAGTTGTCGCAAAGGGAGAGTTCTTGAACACTGATATTAAAGGTGAAGAAATTGATCTAATAGGATTTTGTTGGTGTTTAGTATTTTGTTTGATTTTTTTGTTGATGTTTTTAGGATTTTGTTTGATTTGTTTGTTGATATTTAATTGGTGTTTAGGTTTTATGTCTGGACTGCATACCGGGTACCATGCTTAACAGTAGCTCCATATCCTTCACGTTGAGGTATAGCTTAGTAACAACTTTAAGAGCCTAATTTTTAAAAATTTATAAAAAAAAGAAATTAATAAAACATCAGCATCATTGTTTGTTCCATTATATTTGTTTTATGGATGGTGTGATTGTATCATTTTTCTAGATAAATAATTTTAGGTACGGCCTCCGCAATAAGGTGGTGATGTAATTATTACTCCTATTTTCCCTGTTCAACTATGGATACTACTCTAACCGCCTTTGGTTATGACTATTAGAAGGTAAATGTTTCACCTTGCTGCACCCGCTTACCTTACCTTGATTATTCCAAAAATTTCAGTGTGCACATGGAGAAAGGCTACGGTAACATGGCTACATTTTACGGCTGATTTTGATACACTTGCATCAAAATCTGATTTTACCAAAATCTTGCTCTCTTTTTTTTTGTTGGCGAGCAGGGGTCAATGGGAAAATTGGGTTTCAAACAACCATAAATGTTGTTACCGACTTGAATTTCTTATTCGTACACTTTTTGATAATCTATGCTACACCTTATAACCAGTAAGATAATATAAGGTTAAAATATCAATGTTTTTTTTTATTACTACTAATATCATGTGGTATAAAGTGATAGTAATTAATTAAAGGTAAGATTTGATATCTGACTCTAATTACTTAACTACTGTTTTCAATTTTGAGGTTGAAAGAGCAGCTCTATAATCAGATTGGTAGAAGTATCTTCGTCATAAAAGGTGATAGCAGGATTTGGAGCACCCAAGCAATGTACATGCATTTTCGAAATATCGAGGAGTCCATCGAGCCTATGCACATGATGGTTATGTGTTAAATAGATGTTTATGGTAATGATCATACATGCATTTTTATTGTTGGTTAAAGTAATTACCATACTTGATATCTTAGCGTAGATAAAGACAGACCGAACTCTAATCAACTCTCCAATCTCTTTTTTAAGTTTTTGCAGAACAACACATAACAAAGTTATGTGCAAGTTCCCATCAATTTCCTGTTTTTTTTTTCTTCAAATTTTCTTTTGAAGGTTTAGAAGAAGGTGCAGCTTTTGACTGAATCGGATTAGTGTTTGTACATCTAATCTATGCTGCTTTTGGAGATGGTGATATTAGATGTATAACTACTAACCCTGTATGAATTGAGAAAAACCACGGATTCCGCATGTTGTCCATTATTACTGCTTGGACAGTTGGGTTACTTAAGCACATTCCGTTGGCTTTGTTAATATATTAATACATGATAGATGTACATCTTCCATTTGAGCTCATTTAAGAGATTTCATTTTGTTCCCATTGTCAGTTGTGGACGATTATTTAACGTTCATGGTGTTAGCACGCTTATTTGGTTCTTGACCACCTGTTTGAACTCTTCAAATTGGAGTGGTAGTTATGAGGCTTCATCTAATGCATCGTAGCCTTGAATATTTGTGAACAAGCTTCTCAAAGTCCGCGGTATTCCTAACCAAGACTATGGGGCTTTTTCATTTTGCAAATGCCCTTGCATGGTTTATGGTTTGTGTTATAAAAACACACCCATATGTTCTCTCTTGAACTGCGAATCATTTGAAAACAAAACCAGCAAATTCAGTTCATGGAAGTTGGCTTCCAACCTTAGAAATTTGTAGGATCCGTTGCCATCCGGATAATCATCCATTTTAATATGATTTGACAATTTGTTCTTATTTCAAAAGTCACATGTAAAACGCTATAGATTTTCTGCTTCAAAAATAAATAAAAAATATACAGACTTTCTTGGTAAAATATGATTTAATAGTTTGTACGGGTTTAGGGCATAATTATGCAGTGCTCATTTCTTAATTTGTTAATTTTTTATTCATATCCTTTGTGACTTTGTTTAGCCCAAAAATAGTAATTACGTACAGTTGCACATTCATATTTCATCAGTCCCCATTGTGCTTTGACATTGCTTGATTACGTCACGGTAAATCATTCCGAAACTTTTCAATACATACAATAATTTTGTTGATCAAATTCTTAACATTTGTTTTTTTTTTTATTGTTTATTTAGCATCCCTTGACATGCTCATTTATTGATAAAAAAAAGACATGCTCATTTCTTAGAGTAAAGACTTCAAGTTGTAACAGGGACTTACTTAGTGAGTAGGTTCATAGTGAAAATTAAGGACGTTCATTGGCGGATTAATTGTATAGTTTGGACGATACAAAGGTCGTGAAAAAATGTCGTTGAAAGACCTGAATCCTTTCAAACCCCTAACTTAAAATGATTTTATTAGAATCCTATTATTGGGCTGCACAAGGTTGGCTTTTTTGGGGGCTGCATAGGTCATGAAATAGTAATAGCCATGGCCATAGCCGGTTATCCGAATATTTTATATAATGACTAATTTGCCCCCGATTTGGTTACTGCTAATTACAGTGATTAACTAAATTAATTATTAGATTAAAATTTCGAAAATGAAAACTTTTTTTCCCTTTTATTTAGGATGAGGATTTTCCTGAACTTTTAAAAAAAATCTTATAAGAATATGATGAAACATATCCTCGAAGTATTCCTAGAAACCTTATACTTCACTCTCATTACAATTTTATTGATTCAAATCATTAACATACACCAAAAATCTGTTTTTTTTTTTTTTTTTTTTTTTGCACTTACGGCTGGGAAATGTTTTCTACCAAACCGACACCGACACATTTCGGCTGAGAAATGAAGACGTTGTTATGACTGAGAAGTGATGAACTCCTAGCCGTAAATATGAGCTACCAGTGAAAACTCTTGGTTGTAATTGAAAACCATCCTTACCTAGCCGTTTTATTAATAAACCCGCCGGTTATGATTCATAAATACCCAACCATACCCGTTTTAGCTAATATTCTAATTATTTTTATTGGGTAAATAAAGATTACTAACCAAAGATTTCTCCTTATTTATTTTTACTATCGTCTGATTTTAATGTAGTTGCGAAACAATGGAAAATCAAACTTAATGTGGACACAAGCCCCTTCAACCTTGGATTGAACGGGTGGTCCCACCCATTCCTTAAAATCCGACCCCCGTAAATCCAACAACAGAAAGCATTTGGTAACATCACTAAAATATAAAAGCAACTTATTACAAGTTCAGTTTATAAAGGCGAGAAATAGCAATGCTTAAAACCAATACAAGAAATAGAAGAAATAACAATGTTTTGTTGACGCCCAATAATAACAGGATTTATTTCCTCTATAATCGGGATTGATGCATGCGAAGCCCCATTCACTCTCTCAGTAATAATCTTGGGATTATACAGAGCATTTTCCTCAAAGAAAATATTACATATCAACCATAGTTTAACTACACGGAGTATATGATTTATGAAGAAAGATATATTAATGCATTTCCTTGATTACGACTTCTTCAACGGGAAGCAATTCATAAGCTTTTTACAATTTTGAGTTTGTAATCTATTTTATATTAATATCATGTTTATCTTTTAGTATATGTAATATAGTTATTGATACCACTATATAATGAGTATGATTTTTCGAGGTGCAGTTGATTTAATTTGGCCGCTTGATTCTTAACGCAAGTATATGATTTTTGAGTAAACATATATCAATGCATTTCCTGGATTAATTTGGAAGCACTCCATATGCTTTGCACTTTTTAGAGTTGGTAATCCATTTTCTACTGATATTATTTTTTTAGCGTCAATAATATCAGGTATTGATATAACTATAGAGTGTGATTTTTCATTTAACTACATCGAGTTGAGTTGGCTGTTTGATTCTTAATGTAAGTATAGATATGATTTCTAAAGATAGATATATCATTGCATTGATTACATCTTCTTCAACAGGAAGCACTTCCTGTGCTTTGCACTATTTAGAGTTGGCATTGGCAATGTATTTATATTAATATCGTGTTTCTTTTTAGCGTCTTTAATATCATATATTGATTGATACAACTATACAGTGAGTGTGATTTTTATTTAACCACAAGAAGTTAAAGCACTGATATATCTTTCTTCGACGGGAAGCACTTCACATGCTTTGCACATTTTTATTAATATCACTTTTTAAATATCTCTAATTTCATATATTGATACAACTATATAGTGAGTGTTACTTTTCATTTAACTACGGTGATTTCAATTGGTTGCTTGATTATTAATGCAAGTATATGATTTATGACTACATATTCTTCGACGGGAAGCACTTCATATGCTTTCCTCTATTTAGTTTGGCCATCTATTTTATATCAATATCGTGTTTCTTTTTAGTGTCTCTAATATAACTATTGATACAACTATATAGTGAGTGTAATTTTTCATTTCACTGTAGGGAGTTAGATCCTGAAATAGTAATTGAGTTGGCCGCTTGATTTTTAGTGCAAGTATATAATTTCTGAAGAAAGATATATCAATGTATTTCCTTGATTACATCTTCTTTGTGAGAAGCACTTCATATGTTACGCATTATTTAGAGCCAACAATCCATTTTTACTAATATCGTGTTTCTTCTTAGTGTTTCTAAACATCATATATTGATACAACTATATAGTGGGTGTGATTTTTCATTTGAATACAGGGAAATAGAGCCCTAAAGGAGCAGTAGAGTTGGCGGTTTGAATCTTAATACAAGTATATGATAAACAATATTTGACCGAACTGGAAGCCATTATTGGAGTTTTGAGGTAGAATATTATTAGGACTTTGTAACCTTACTTTTAAGTAGCAAAAATTGATTAAGCAAGAAATGTGTATTCTAAAATCTAGCAAGACTAAGTATCATTGTAGTCTTCTTTGGATTAGTAGACTTCAAATCTATCCTTATCAATTATTTTTAGAGTATTGATATTGGAAATTTCATGAGCTACTTACTGATTTCAAAAGTTGGATAATTTTACAGGAATATTTTCTTTAAGAGGGTTTATTAATCTACAAAACTTTAAACACTATTTAATTGGTGAATTTGGTTCCAACTGTTAATATAGTAAATCAGAATGGGTGGTTTCACATACAGTTGTTAATTGGAACCTCTTCTGGGACGGGTGCGTGGCAAAGCCCTGCCTCACCAAATAGGAGCCAATTCCCATAGTACTTGATGTTTAGGTATCATGTTGGTTGGTGTTTAGGTATCATGTTCGTTAATTAGTAGCTTCTAGATAACATTATTTACTTAATTAGTTAAATATTTATTTTGTTTAATGTTCACGATTAAATGTTTTGAATTAATGGACGAAATTAATTTTTTTTAGTTACTTTCATGAGTTATCAAGGCTAGCAGTGTTGAACATGTTATATTTGTTTTTAGTATGTGAGGGTTTAATCTGGTTTTATGCTTTAATATCTAGAGTTTAGTTTAATTTTATTTTTGAGATTACTTAGACCTATTTATTTTAGTTTATTTAAAGAATTGATTCTTTTTGGTTTTATTTTAGATTACTTAGACCTATTTATTTTAGGGTTTTATCAGGTTTTATGCTTTAATATCTAGAGTTTAGTTTAATTTTATTTTTGAGATTACTTAGACCTATTTATCTTAGTTTATTTAAAGAATTGATTATTGTTTTCAAACAAAGATATCTTTAGAAACCATTTTTTTCTTACGGTCGCATCACACATTAGACTAAGTAAATGAGCTTACTAACTGGCACTGTAGAGTTATAAGATTTCTCCGCAATTAACTTTTATATAACAAGAAAGATTATTCTAGACGATGAACGGTGGAAAAATAATATTTTGTAATGAATTTATCTGCTAAATCTCCTAAAGATCTATGGGTACATACATAACCTAATTTTTCAGCTAATATTTTTTTGAACCGTTGTACTCAAGTGTAAGAAGATTTTTCTAGAAAGAATGTGGGGCTTATCTAAAGTAAAAAAAGTGTGTAAAAGAAGCATTATAAAAGATGTTAGATGGCTCTATATACCCTTGGAAGAAGAGAGTAAACAAATTGCTAAAGACCGAGATGTAACAATGAAAGGTTCAAGTCAATGCTACGGTATAAGAATTTTTTTATCATTTGAGATTATGTTCAGGTCATTTAGGCTTCGTTTGGTTTCTTATTCATTAAATTTATCTGATATTAGATTCTTTGATTTTGTATTTATTTTGGTAGGGTTTGCGTTTTTTGCTTTTTTCCTATTGCACAACATTACTTGCATTAGTGTAGGGTGTCTTTGGCAGCAAGGAAGTCAAGAAAGGCCTCAAACCGGCGGTTATAAAACATGCTTAATTTACGAAAAAAATATATATGTTGCATTTTATTGATTACATATTTTTTGACAGGAAGCACTTCATATGCTTTGCAGTATTTTAAGTTGACAATCTATTTTATATTAATATCGTATTTTTTTCATTCAACTACAGGAGTTGGAGCTTGGAAGATTAGTTGAATTGATCGTTTTATTCTTAATGCAAGTATATATGTGAATTCTGAAAAAAAGATATATCAGTCCATTTTCTTGATTACATCTTCTTTGACGGGAAGCACATCATATGCTTTGCACTATTTGAAGTTGAAAATCTATATTATATTAATATCATATTTTATCATTTAAGAACATGGAGTTGGATCGTCGAGGAGCATTTAAGTTAGCACTTGATTCTTAACAAGAGTATATAAATTCTGAAGAAAGATATAATAGTACATTTTATTGATTATACCATCTTTGACGGGATGCACTTCATATGATTTTCAGTATCTAGGGTTGGCAATCTATTTTATACTAATATCATTTTTTTTGTCTGTAATAACAGGTACTGATACAACGATATGGCGAGTGCAATTTTTCATCTAACTACAGGGAGTTGGAGCTGGAGGATGAGTTGGCCGCTGGATTTTTAATGCAAGTATATGATATCGTACCTAAGAAAAGTAGGGAGTATATAGCAGGTGAAGTAAAAACGAGATGCGGCCCAACTAGATGCCATTGAGTTTGGTGTTTTGAGGTAGAATATTGTTATGACTTTGTTTATTTACTTTAAGTTGAAAAAATTGATTAACGAAGAGATGTTATATGGACATTCTAAAATTTAGCAAGACTAAGCGTAGTTGAAGTGCTACTTTGAATGGCAGACTTCAAATGCAAATTTTCCAATTATCTAGATCGTAGATGTTGCCAATATCATGATATACTAATTGATTTCAAAGTATACTTTTTTTAAGATGATTTCTTAATCTCCAACATTTTAAAAGTATATAATTAGTAAATCTGGTTCCAATTGTTAGACTACTAAATAATAAATGTAATTTTCATTATACATTGCAACTGTTAATTGGTATTCCTTTTAGGACGGGTGCGGGGCGAAGCCCCGCCTCACCAAATGGGTGACGATTCCTATCGTACCCGGTGCGTAGCACGGGTTTCAAGCTAGTTTTAATTAAAACTCAACCTTTTGCTTCCACGAGGAATTTACATTTTCAATACAAAACTCAATCAATTAATGAGTTGTTAGCCTCTGCATAGATGCAGAGGTTAACATTTGCCTTGGAAAATAACATGGAAAAGATAGATTTTTAAAATAATATAAATTCTTCAAAGAACATGGAAATCAAAAATGGATTTTTTCAAAGAACATGGAAATCAAAAACCAAAAATTCTTCATGAACCGTAGTAAAAAAACCACATAAAAACCGTGCACAAACATCAACTTTCGTTGTGGGGCCCAAAAATATCCCTGTTAATCCCAAAGGGCGGAGCCCACCCGATTTGAAAAAACGGTTTTTAATGCGATCCATAGAGAATCATTCTTTTTTAAAACATACAATCCATCCGTCAAACGATTTGATATTTTCATGTTTTTTCCTTGCATTTGTAATTTTTCCACTCCTTAAACCACCGAGTCACCGACCATCTAACTGGCCCGAGAAAACCTCCCTCACACCAGGTATATATATCCTTTGGATTCAACCAGCCGGAACTTATAAAATATTGTGCGTCTGCTAGCACAAAGAGACAAATATACGAGATATTGTGACATTGTTAGAGCACTGCTCGGTCGAACTAGCATGCGGTGCTATCTCAAGCATGTTTTTCAATCTTAGTGATCAAAACTATAAGTCTTGATTTTTAGTCTACTATAGCTAAGTCTCGGACTAGGATAGTAAGTGTAGCTGAGCTCAAGAACTCCATGAAAATCATCATACAAGACGAAGAACTACTCAAGGAACTGGTGGAACTTCATCGACTAAAAGGTATGTGGAGACTTGAACTTATCTAGCACTCAAAAGTCTATCTACTCTATCTCCTATTTTGAGACAAAAGTCGTTTTGCTATATAGACTTTGATTATACACATTTGCTATTTCGAGCCGAGTTTATCTCGCCTATCTATTTCTCAAAATATGTGTTGGTAAGCTTTCGCTTTGGCCAAGTTCATCTTTACCTAGTGACGAAAGTCATGTTATGTTTCAATCAATTTGAAAATTGCTTACTTTGACGAAAAATAATTTGTGAATAACAACTATATAATAACGTCCTCTAAGAATGTTTCAATGATTGAAATTGAGAGTTTATATTACATAACCATTGTTGGATATAAGCATTGTGTGGCAACACATATATGTATAAGTCATTTTTCCTTGAACCGAAGTATGCGTACTTTGTTGATCAGGAAAACCGGAACAAGAGCTGTGAACTCGGTCCGCGAACCCGGTCACGCGGGCGGCGGAAGTTCTCATCCCGAGAATATTTGTTGGAGTTTGAGAACTCCTTAGGGAACTTAAGTCCGCGAACTAAGTCTGCGAACTTAAGTTGGTTATATCTAAAGACGATTTTTTGTGAACTTATATTTATATTAACTAAGGAATGCAAAATGCAAACTGTGGCTATAAAGTTCATGAACCGATTCGAGTGAATCAAATCGTTTTTGCTTCGATTGTGTCTTGTGTAGTTACATATGATTTATACAATTGAACAACTCTCTAACTAGTTCATTTGAGTCATTTTAAATAGTTATGGTGAAAAAGAATATGGTTGATATGAAAGTGCTCATATGGATAACCATTTGGTTAACTATTGTTGAACCAACAAATGTACATGTTTGGGTACGGTTACACAAACCTAAAATCGTGCATTTCATTTGTGTGTAACAAGCTAAGTTTTCGATCCAACGGTTGAAAGATATTAGCTTGAATCTAATCAGGTTTTCATCTAACGGTGAATATTGAATGCTTTGTTACTAAGCTAACATTGATTGCAAACCCTGATTTGAAAGACTATATAAGGGAGAACTCTAGCAACTGGGAAACCTAATCCCCACACCTCCTGTGTGATACTAGTTGTATTAGCTAGAGTCGATTCTCCTTTAACCTTAGGTTTCTTCTTGAAAACCCGGGTTAACGACTTAAAGACTTCATTGGGATTGTGAAGCCAGACCGATACTACTTTCTCTTAGTTATGTGATCTGATCTTGCTGATTTCATCATGTTGAGTACAATCGTAACGATTGGCTTGAGATTAATATCTCCGATAGGAAAGATATAAAAGTAGTCACAAACATCTTCGTCTCATCGATTGTGATTCCACAATATCTTCTTTCGCCGCGTCGATTAAGATTATTGTGAGGTGATTGATAATACTAGTTTGTTCTTGGGAATATAAGTCCAGGGTTATCAATTGGTTCATGTTCACCTTGATTTATCAAAAGACGGAACAAAACTTGTAGGTATTTCGTGGGAGACAAATTTATCTATTTCGTAGTCTTTTACGTGTGATCTGATTTGTTTATTAAAGTCTTCGACTTTGGGTCATAGCAACTCTTAGTTGTGGGTGAGATCGACTAAGGTAATCAAGTGTGTAGTATCCTGCCGGGATCGAGAGACGTAAGGAGCGCAACTGCACCTTGGATCGGTGTGAGATTGATTGGGGTTCAACTGAGTCCGGACCGAAGTTAGTTTGTAGTAGGCTAGTGTCGTAGCGGCTTAATCTGAGTGTGTGTTCAATCTGGACTAGGTTAGGGGTTTTACGCATTTGCGGTTTCCTCGTTAACAAAATTCTGGTGTCTGTGTTATTTCTATTCCGCATTATATTTTGTTATATAATAGAAATATCACAGGTTGTGCATTGTATTGATCAATTGTGAAATCCAATCTTTGGTTGTTGATTGGAAATTGATTGATCCTTGGATATTGGTCTTTGGTGCCATCCAAGTTTATATCTCTTGTATTTGATAAAATCTCACAGATTTCTATTTGTTTGAGCATAGATCAAATCGAGAGAGAGATATTAACTCTTTGCTTCATTTGAAAGAAAAAAAAAACATCTTAGTTTATGAGAGTTGGCATATTCGTACAGTGACAATGTAATACGGCTCGGGAGAGTCAGCATAGTTACTCGCTTATCGGCATCTGGGCGATACGCTCCACAATACTCGTCCGAGCCGAGTATTCAGCGTTGACTTGGCGAGTTTTCACTGACTCGGTCCGAGTTCCGATCTCCGAATAACTCGTTTAGAGGGTCAAATTAGTAAAACGGCTGCCAAAAAGAGTCTATAAAAGTGAAAGAAACCCTAAAGAAGGGATGGGAGACTAATAAAGTGGAGGCGCACAACCAGAGGTCTCTTTTCTCAATTTTTTCAGATCTTTTTCATCAATTCTTCTTCTTCTTCTCAATTTCTTCAGATCTTTTTCACCAATTAATTCTTCTTCTTCCACTTTAATTTCTTCACCAATTCCATATGACCTGATCTAATTCAGAAAAAGATGACTCAACAAGCCACCACTGAGGTATTGTAACTCCTCAACTGTTTTACTTGATTTTAAATTCTGTCTATTTATCTTCCACATGTTCTATGCTAGTTGTAGCTATTAGATTCAATGATTCATTTATATTATCTGAACATGTTTGTTAGGTTCTCTAATTTAATTCCTGTTGAGGTATTTAATGAGTGACTTAGTACTGAATGTAATCAATATATTGTATAGCAGGTGGATTGATGCAGGGGCATAATATGTCTCTGTAGAATTTGTTTATTTTAGGATATTTGCTAGTTTGTCTCTTAAGAAAGGGCGCTTACGTCCTAGTGTTTAGTTTTCCTTATTTAGGTTTCTTTCTAGTAATTTCTTTCTAGTATAAATAGGCTGCTAGCTCGTCCAAAAGGGGCAGACTTTATTATAATTTTCCTAGTTATAATCTATTGATTATATTAAAAGAGTTAGGCTTTTAACCCTAAACTCAATTTATCTACGTCCTAAGCTATCAGTTCTGTGTTCAACTCAGTTATCTTTGTTTATTCTCCCTAGCTTAGTGATCTGATTTCTAGTTCTGCATTATGGATCCTTCTAATGCTTCAACCTCAAATACAAAAACTGATGGACGTGATATGGCTTGGGAATGGACTATATCAGTTAATTCTAAAACTAGGAGGGTTAAATGTAAGATGTGTGGCCATGAATGTAGTGGCGGGATTAATAGAATGAAAAACCATCTTCTCCGAATGCCAGGTGATGTGAAAGCTTGTCCCAATCTACAATAGAAATAATGAAGAAAATTTCTGCAAGCATGAAGAAGAAGATGCAGGACTGTTGGAGAAACTATAAGATAGTCCCACATTGCTAACTCCTTAGCCTAGATCTTAATATATAAGGTGGTGAGCCACTCCACTCATTGCCAATTGGTTTTGAGTTGGAAGCCCACACACTTCTAACATGGTATCAGAGCTAGGCCCGTATGAGAGTGGAATGAGAAGTAGACCCAATGGGCGCCCGTCCACCCGTACAGAGGTCCACGTTGTAGTGGCTTAATCTCCGCCCTACACGTGGAGGGGAGCATGTTGGAGAAACTATAAGATAGTCCCACATTGCTAACTCCTTAGCCTAGATCTTAATATATAAGGTGGTGAGCCACTCCACTCATTGCCAATTGGTTTTGAGTTGGAAGCCCACACACTTCTAACAAGGACAAAGCAGAGAACTGATAGCCTTGTTGAAGATGAGGATCAGATTATGGAGCAAAGTGACGATGAATTAGTTGAAGTTGATGCAGTGAATGTAACAACTAGTAAGCAAATTTTAACAAAAAGAAGAAATTTAAAGTTGCAAGTGATGTTAGAGATCCACTTGATTTGATAATAAAATCTGATTTAGCGAAGGCGAAGCAAAATCTATAGAGGAACTCCAGCTAGCCAGCAAAGAAACCACTTAAAATGGAAGCTTGGGATGCAATTGGAGCATGGCAAACAGAAGCCGCTATACCATTCAATGCTTTTCTTTTCCCATCATTTCAAGAAATGGTTTACAAGATTGGGGAATATGGAAGAGCAATGCCAGCTCCATCGTATCATCAGCTAAGAACCAATATCTTCAATAATCAGTTTGTAGAAAGAAGTTTGTTGAGTCCTTCAGAGAACATTGGAAAAGGTTTGGCTGCACTATTATGTCCGACGGTTGGAAGGATCAAAAGAACGACAAATTGTGAAGTCTATTGACACCTCAGGCATTACCAAAGATGCTGAATACATAAGAAAACTCTGCAATGAAGTAATTTCCGACGTAGGAATTGAAAACATTGTTCAGTTTGTGTCTGATAACGGCTCAAATTTTAAGGCTGCTGGTAAACTTTTGATGAGGGAACATCCTACATTATTTTGGACTCCATGTGCTGCTCACCGTATTATTAGTGATGAAAGATCTCTGCGACCATATTCCACAGATAATCAAAGCTATCAGCAGGGCCAAGTTGCTTGTTTCTTACATTTACAACCATGGAGCAGTGTTAACAATGTTTAGAGAGTTAACAGGTAACTCAGAATTACATAGGTCCACTGATACAAGATTTGCAACCACATATTTTACATTGAGCAGCATTTTGTAGTATAAAGGTGCCCTGCAAGTGTTATTTGTTCCAGATAAGTGGATGAATTCTAGTTATG
This sequence comes from Papaver armeniacum, assembly GCA_023531295.1. Lineage (NCBI taxonomy): Eukaryota > Viridiplantae > Streptophyta > Magnoliopsida > Ranunculales > Papaveraceae > Papaver > Papaver armeniacum. The sequence goes on from JAJJWW010010891.1 coordinate 47,586, forward strand.
CATGGAAATCAGAAGGACAGAGAATGATGACAATAGTTTCGAGTAATGATTTCTGGGAGACTGTCACATTTTCGACTCAAGTGTTGTTTCCATTAGTAGAGGTTGTTAGAATGGTGGATACGGAGAAAAAACCTTTCATGGGTTATATTTATGAAGCTGTGATGAGATGCAAAGAAAAGATGCAACAGAACTTAAAGAAAATCAAATGCAGTGATGCGTTTCGAAAAAATTTTTTGGCATCTTTGAGAAAAAGTGGGAAAAGAAGATTCGTCATCCCTTGCATTGTGCTGGTTACTAGCTAAACCCTAGGTTTTTCTTTAAAATCCCTGCTGAGAAAAGAGAGGATCCTATGTACATAACTGTGAAAGAAGGACTCTACACTGCTATGGAACGGCTTATAACTGATCCTAATGAACATGATCACATGGTTGAATTGCGAACTTACACAGATGCTGGAGGAGTCTTAGGAGGAGCATCATCTGTGAGAACCAGAGATACTATCCAGCCTTGTAAGTTAACATTCCTTCCTTGATCAACTTTTTTCATTCAATTGTTTCCATTCAACTGTTGTAAATGTTACACTTAGTCTTCAATTTCTTGATCAACTTTTATCATTCACTGTAGATGATTGGTGGATACTTCATGGGGTTAATGTTCATTGCTTACAAAAGTTTGCAATTCGAGTTCTAAGTCTAACTTGTAGTTCTTCTCCATGTGAACGGAATTGGAGTACATTTCAGAATGTAAGTAGAAATGATTGTCTAACTTACATTGTTTAACTGTGTACAAAAGTAGAATGCAAGTTTACGAAAGTTTCCAACTGTGTACTTTTGTTTTCATATTGTTTTCTTGTTTGTACAGTCTTTAGTCATTTGTAACGATTGTCTAACTTTTAATTTATCGACTTTCAGTTGTATTCCAAGAAAAGAAACAAGTTTTTACAGAAAAAATTGAGTCAAGCTGTCTACATTCAGTACAACAAGAAACTACAACGCCTATATGAGGAAGAAACTAGATACGGCAATGGTAATGTAATCCATCCTATTTTTATGGAAGCATTTGATGAAGATGATGATTGGCTCATACCGAAAGGTGGAGGATTAGTTAGGGAAGGTGATGATCTTACTTGGGAACAAGCTAATGCAGCCAGTGGAGCTATGGAATTTGGACCAAGCACAAGGGCAAGAAGGAAAGAAAGATCAGATACGCATCCCTCATTCAGTCTTCTCTCTGAGACACTCAATGACGATACGCTTCCTCCATATGATGTCGACAGTGATGATAATTATGATAAGCGCATGGAAGCTAGTAGGAGTAATGGTGCTAATGGAGACAAAGATAGCAATGAGGAAGAAGATGACAGGGTTGAACTTTAGTCATTAGACTTAGCTTAGGAAGCAGGTGTTTTTGTTTTTTGAAACCAGGGCAGAACTTAGGAAGATGATATAGTGTTCATTCATTTGGTCGAGTTTGGCAGGAGTTTGGGGATGTTATGCATTGACAAACTAATGCATTGACACTTAACAGAACTTTGAAGTTTGTTTTTCTAGTATTATATAATGCAAAAGTCGATTACAATAAGTTGGTGGGTAGCCTGGCAACAAGCTGGGCACCAACACCCTTTTGGATAGCTAAACCTATTCTAAAAAAAAGTGTACCGCCTATCTTATAATTGGCGTCATAGTTTGTGATACAATTGTTCAACCTCTTCAATAGAATGATAGTTTCTTCGCCTAGTTCTCCTAAAGTCGAGAAGGCTAAAACACCAAAGCCATACCCATGCAGGGAGCACTTGTCTAAGTATTTATTGCGTTTACGCGTAGTAGCTCTAGATATGGCCTGACCGGGTATGAAAGTACGCACTCCCCCGCTAGTGAATGGTGAAACCCCAGTAACATCAAAACAGACATCCTGACCGTTTTCCCAACCGTGAACAAGAATATCCGCAGGTCTCAAGGAAGTATCATTATCCGATAAAAAACCAAGCATTACCTCCTTCCTTGCATGTACGCCAGCCTTATAACAAATATCAGCAAATACATCCCTCACTAGGTCGTGTCGGAATTTGAGACCGACATCATTAGCGCAATGCAAGGCATGGTCTCCAAAAATATCCATTTTTTTGTTACAACTTGAGCATGTACTATCTTCCCTGAAAAGCGGTATGCCCAATCTATAACTTAACACGGACCTAAATTGACGAGGTCCAAGACTTTGATTTAAACCACTAATGGGAATCGCCTTAAGAAAATCCAGAGCATGAGCCACCCTATTACTTTGCCATAAAACAGAATCCCGACTGGACATAGAGAAGTTTGACGGAATGTTCTTCTTAACAACATCAAAATATAACACTGCCAGAGAACGCATTGGATGTGGGGCAATATTATTGAGGTTGAAGGTAGAAGAAGACAATCCACATACCTCTAGGAAGTTATTCAAAGCTTGCTGGAAACACTTGCTAGGCACATCAGTGGAGGATATATTAAGCATGGTCTCTTGTAAACCCTTAGTCTGCAAGCCGGATGCGATATAACAATAGTGGCTAGTATCTTCCATAGTGTAAGCACCGAGACCGCCATCTTTCATCGGCAAGGTGGAAATACGCTGTTGGAGGGGTCCGAAGCCTGCGCCATCTCCTGTGACAATGTGTCTCAAAAATTGAAACAAACGTTGATAAAAAAGGGATTTAGCTTGAAGCAAAGCCAGCGGGTTGGTGGTCCTCATAGCAAAATATAACCTGGACACCCCGGAGCAGCTGCGCAACAGTAGAAGCTCGCTTTGAGGATCTTGCAGCTTCTTCACAGTGTCCATTAGATAGATCGTTTTGTCCACTCTAGCCTGAACTAAATCGCTGCAGAATTGAAGATCTAAACTAACTGGCCCGCCTAACAGTCTGACCCCTCTAGATGGCCTACCGATGTCCGCCGGAAACACCTTATCTGTTAAACTCCTAGGGTCCACAACAGGCCAGAAGATCTCAGTTTTCTTGATGTTTAGATGAAGCCCTCTACTGCCACCTTCTGACTGAATGATGCTCAATGCCTTCGACACTTCCAGCGTATCACCTACCAATGTCCCATCGTCCAAGTACCACGCATGCAGGTCAAGCTTGCATTGAGAAGAAATCATACAAACAAGCGGATGTAAAGCGAGTGCAAATAATAAGGGACCTAAAGGGTCACCTTGTTGAACTCCCAATGCCGAGGATAGAGTGAATTCGTTGTAGTAAAGCCTTATGGGTGAGCATAACAAAACTCCACCCACCTCGCAATACTTGGGCATTTTCTCCGTACTTCCTTGATCAAAGTGGTCCTGTCCACTAAATTAAAGGCATTGGTGAAATCGACCAACATCATGGTCATGTTGTCGCGTCCCCCTTTCAACTCAAGTAGCTTATTGGCCGAGTGTAGAATGGCTTCTCCTCGCTTGGGGATGCCCACTCCGAATTGATGATCACCTAAGTAGGAGGCCATTTCCTTAGCCACCGAAGACGCTGCCAACTTTGAGCACATCCTCCTCCAAACAGTGCCAACGGCAATTGGCCGCAATCCCCCGCCAGGCTTGAGCAAAGGAGTTAATGGGGCACATGCCACAAACTCACCCAGAACAGTCGGGCACTTTCCTGCCAACCATAAGTTAACCACGCCGGATATAGACGCTAGGAGGTCTTCTGCAACAGCGGCCGCTGCGCCACTAAGAGCATCTGTCAAGTGTTGAGCTCTTAAACCGTCCCTGCCACAAGAAGTCCCTCTAGGGAAGCTCCTAATCGCGCCTAAGATAGCTTTAGCATCCACATAAACTGCCGCCACATTGATGGACTCTGTTGGTATGCAAGGGGGGGAAGCTTGAGGGTGCTTAAGCCGCAATTCATGGAGTGTGTCGGGTGTGGAAGGGGCGACACCATTAGAAGAGAGAACGCGTATGGCAGCAGCGTAGTGTCCTGAGCTTATCTTTCTCTTACAAGCCTGCAGATTGGATTTTTTCCTCTTTGTGCCGTGACTAGCTTGTATTCGCTCTGTTAGGAGAATGTACAGGACTGGGGATCGCCGAGTTACTCGGATGGGATCGGGCGATCCCGAGCCGATCCCCTTAGTCGTACAACATTGTACAGTGGTACACTAATATCTTCGCGGACAACAAAAAAGAAGATTTAATTGCCCAATCACAATTTCTTTAGTTGATCGGTAACACGCTTGATGTAAGACGTGGTGCATCCCTCTGTAGCTAGAACAATATGCTCATGTTTACGAGGTATTGTGTGTTAAAAATGGGTACTCAAAGGATGGTTCAAAGAACGACCAGAATGTTGTATTACTTGATTTCAAGGCCTTGCGATTCTTTTCAGCAATTATTTCGATCCTTCCCAAATAATTATTTAGCGAAATATTGCTTTCCTTCCCAATGTTGTGGGATTCAAAGGTTGTACTCCTTCCCAAATAACTGGCGACTACAATCGGTTAGCGAAATATTGCTTTCAATATACAATGAATCCCTATTAATGTTGTGGGATTCAAAGGTTGTACTCCCTTGACCGAACCAAGAACACATACTAATAGAATCTGAAGATGCTTGGGATAGAAAGATATTTTTTGATAATTGAAATGGGAGAAAACCTTCACTATTTAAAGAGGAATTCATGCCTTTTGGAGATGTCTTTTCATCTCCTACTGACGCTTTCAACAGGCATCCATTGATGGTATTTCTTGGAAGAAATCCTATTGGAAGAGACGCATCGATAGAAATTTTTGGAAACCGAAATACGTTTTCAAATTCAATATTGAAAACAATATTGAAAATATCCAACATTGTGCATTGTTTATTTCTACCTTTAACTTGTAGAACATCTGTGATATCCTGGCCTTGTTTGGACTCACTCGTATGGTACATTGAGAAGATGGATATGACTGGAGTATTATGTTGGAACAACGAATATTGATTGTTATTTTATAGAAACACAGAGTTGCATGTACGAAAACACATACTCCCTCCGTTCCGATTTACTTGACGTTATATAGTTTTTCACGCAGATTAAGAAACAACAGAGAGAGTAAATTTTTTCCAAACCTACCCATATTAATAGCTTCCTAAAATTTTAAACCACCTAGTTTTAGTTTCTAAATTTAATGTAAATTACGAATCCCGTTGTAATTTACTTGGGATAAACAAAATATTCCATCCAAATCCTTGGAATAATCATTTATCTGCTGATTCCAATGAGAATTAATAGTATGTTGTGATTCCAAAGCAAGGGTAAATCAGTGAGGATTTGGGGAAAATACTTAAACCCTCATCTATTTTGGAACACAAAAAAAATCCTAAAACATCAAGTAAATTGGAACGGAGGGAGTACTATATAGCGTGCTTCCTAGATCCTAGACTAGATCTCTGAGGTCATTGGCGGAACTGGAAGGCCTGGAGCGTTTGTAGACACCACATGGCTTAATCCTATTAGTTGAGACCTAATTTAATATCTCAAACGAAATAGGTAGTGAAAACAAAGGTTGTTTGGGCTTTTGGGGTGGCTCAAGCAAAGTCAAGCCCGACTGTAGTTTCGCGCCTTTATGAGGAAAGCACTACGGTCTTATTATCTTGAAAATATGTTGCAGTACCAACACCTTAGTCTCTACTACCTTATTTAGTATTTCCCTGTTTAGTTATTACTTTCCTTAGATAGGCAGTTGCCTTTAATTCATCTAGTTTAGTTAGAAGTCTTTTAGTTCTCTTTGATTAATGCGACTTGGTTAACAAGTTATGCTACATATAAATATGCTAGCCTTGTTTACGAAAAGACAATCAATTAATAACAATTCAGTTTATAGTTTGTTTTCTTATTAGAGCTGGTGGCTAACCCCCAATCAAAGGGTTTATCCGGCTCTATTACTCGTTTGCAAGGCTTTCTCCAGTGTTAAAGGTCTAGAACCCTAACATCTGGATCAGAGCAGGTTCAACTCAATCTCAAAAATCCACCAATTTTTTTTTTTATTATTTGGGTTCTTTCTTTCTTCCAATGTCTTACACAGAAAATTTGAAAAACGTGCATGAAAGTATTGAAGTCTTAGCGGACAAGGTCGACAATCTTGTTGACGCTATTACTAACCTTCATGCCAGTGATGAAGAGACTCAACAGAAGAAGCTTGCAGAAAAGTTGTTGCTCCGAGAACAAGAACGTACTGCTCTTGCTACAACCATAGAAACCTCTTTCCGCAACATATTTAGAGAATTTGTTCCTCTTATACAACAGCGTCCTGGAACTGCGAATCCTCCTCCACCACCCCCACCGCCAAATAATGGTCACCAACAGCAGCTACGCCTTAATATCAATTTATTAACTTTTCTGGTGACGATCCTGACGGCTGGATTTTCAATGCAGATAAATACTTTAATGTTTACAATGCATCTGATGCTCTTAAACTTACTCTTGCCGCTGCACATCTTAAAGGTGAGGCAAACCAGTGGTTTCGATGGAGAAGAACCCAAACTGTGATTACTACATGGGAACAATTTTGCACTTTGGTTCGTGCAAGATTTTCTACAGAAAAATTCGTGCATGCTAGGTTGGCTATAAGTACCATTGAACAGAAAGGTACTGTCCGTGAACATATCCCTGAGTTTGAACATCTATTGAACTTGGTCGATTTTCCTGAAGATTTCTTGATCAGATGTTTTATCCGTTCTTTGAAACCTCATATTGGCACTATGGTTAAATTATTGGCACCACAACCTTAATTAAGGCTTTTACCAAAGCCATTCATCAGGAAGAAGCTTATGCAGCGGTTAATAAGGATGCTACAAAGCAACCTTATCGTCCTCCTCAATTCAGACCTGCTGCAACATTACAACCTACCCCATATAATAGATTCTTCTTACCTCCAGGAGCTAAAAGGTTATCCTTAGAAGAGCAAAGAGAAAAACGAGCTAAAGGCTTATGTTTTAATTGTGATAAGCTCTACACACCTGGTCACTTATGTGATAAGCCAAGATTATTAATTTTAGATATGAATTCTGACAAGGATGAGACTACCAATATTGTTGAAGGGGAATATGATCTACAGGTTACAGAAGAAATTCACAGTGAGGTTGAGGTTCCTAAGGATTCTCAAATTTCTTTTCATTCTCTTCTGGGATCTTCCTTTCCTAAAACAATAGTTAGTGATCGGGATCCTATTTTCATGAGTAATTTTTGGGAGACATTCTTTACTCTGCAAGATACTCAGCTTTGCAAGAGTTCAGCTTATCATCCTCAAACCGATGGGCAAACTGAGGTAACCAATAGAACTTTAGAATGCTATCTACATTGTTTTACTAGTATTAGACAAACAGATTGGCCTAAATGGCTTCCATGGGCTGAATGGTGGTATAACACCAGTTATCATTCAGCCATAAAAATGAATCCCTATCAGGCTTTATATTGTAGAGCTTGATAGACACATTTTTGTGTCTAATTTGTCCTTAGTGTCTCTATTGTTGGTCTCGATTTTTGTACTAATTTTGGTGTTTTTATGTTTGTTTAGGTGTTATTGGAGAATTACACTTATGCGGAAAAAGTTGCTCGAAAAGTGCTATTTGGACCCCAGGAGAAAAGTACTAAAGGCACCCTCAATTTGGATAAGGGCACCCCGGGCACCCTAAACTGATAAAGGCGCCCTGTTTTGGATCGGGGCACTTCATCTTCTTCATTTCAAATTTTGGTTTTGGCGGGAAAATATTCACATCACGGGCATATTTTTGTTCGGATTTTGGAGGAGTTTTAGAGCGATTCAATGGTCGAAACTTCTTGGGATGGTCTGTTTTGGCTTAACAGACTTGGTATATGTATTTGGTTCGACTAAATTTGGCTGCATAATCCAAACGAAGAAAACAGAGGTGCGTGTGGTCGGGAGGTGATTTTCACGAGCCGTAAAGGTTAAGACATGTATGTCTGTGTTGGGAGTGTGTTTAAAGGTATCATAAGCGTGTAGGAACTAAAAATAGGGAAGTTGGCAGCTTACAATCGCGTGGCCAAGATAAACTTGGTAAGAATAAAGAAAAAATATTCCCGAGAATAATCCCTTGATGGGAAGATTTCAAGCATTGATTACGGTTCTGTTGGGTATAAATATGCTTCTGGGGTCGATCAGAGGAGGGATGGAGAGATTGGGGGAGTTTTAGAGCATTACAGAGCGAGGAAAATCGAGTTGCAGAATCACCATTTCGCTCGTCTTTGAAGAACAAAAGACTACCAGAGGCGATCGTATTTCTTTGAAGAACATAAGACGCACATGGAGCGATCGTATTTTTCTGATGACAACGACAATTACTGTTTATCGTTCTCTGTAACAGCTGGTTTGTAACAAATATAAGTGTTACAAACCCGGTTTTTATTATTTTTCTCCCATTTCATCATTTGTGAACCACCTTTGAGCAATAATATCATATTTTGAGCGTGATTCCAACATGATGAGCTAGACCCCATCACTGGGACGACGGAGGAAGCAACTTTTCATGATTGTGGTAAATGAATTAATTCTTCATATGACTTTTTGCATAGATTTAATTGTTTTATGATTTCTATTAATTATTTGTTATTTTGTCTGATGTCGCATGCTTAGTTTAAATTACTTTTGATGCGTCATGCTTACGACTTACATATAATGTTTTATGAAATCTATTTTTGGCAAGGAATTAGAGTCACAACTTCTTTTGTTTGAGCTATATTGTCTAGAGTTAATGACTGAACCACAACAATATGAAAAGTAGTGAAATCCTGCGTCTCAGTGTCTCTTCATCCTGTGACAATTTTTGTATATATATTTTCTTTATCTTTAGTATTTTCTTTTATTAAAACTTAAAATCAATCCCATCAAGTCCGAGTGAACGACAACCCTTCTTATTACTACAACATCATTGAAAATAACCATCAATTTTTGGCGCCGCCGACGGGGACTTGTGTATAGATTTGTTTTTAGGTTTTATTTTTTTTATTATTATTTTTTTTCTTTTTTACGCGTTTTGGTACTTCTGTTTGCTTTCAGATTTGGAGTGGAGCAAAAGAAAAAGAGAAATTGCTGAAAAGAAAAGCAAAGCCAAAATAGGAAAGAAAAGAGAGATCCGAACTGAGTGAAGAAGAAAATTTTGTATATAGTGTAATTAATTAATTTTTTTTTATTTTTAGAAACTGTAATTAGGTAACTATCTTTGTAATTTTTATTTTTATTTTTTTTGGACTTCTTAATTTTGGACTTTATTTTTTTGGACTTTTGGACATTTTTTTTAAAAAGGAAGGGTTATTTAAATATAAACTGCACATGGAAGGACGACGATTACGATATCGTCTCGGCCCCTCGGGTTCGTACATGAAATAGGAGTCGTGGCTCGAGTCGACTTCAACGGTTCATCCCCCGTCTGGAACGGGAGGTAAGAGTTCTAAACACCCGCGAATCCCCTGCTAGCGGGTTTACTGGATGATTTCGTGTGAATATATGTCGAGGAACTGAATCCGGCTGCTTTAATTTCCTAGTAAAGGGCAAGGACTAGCCATACAAGATAAGAGTTCGTATTTCATCACCGTTCTCTTCTTGCCCGCCTTAGGAAAACGAAACCAAACACTAACCTAAGCCTAAAATTTTGACTAGAACGAGACCGATAGGGTAACGAGCTTAATAGGAAAGTCATTCGAAAAATATTGGTTACTCTTAAAGCATACTTCGAAGTTCATGATGGTTTCTGTGAGTTGATGCGTGACTGCGCCGCCTTGTAATGCGGTGAGGCCTTGGGTATCAAAGCTCCATGTAGCTTCCCTCGCCTCTATTCAACTTACTTAAACTCGGATTGATTCCAGAGGGGTTTGCTCAGATTGTAACGAATTCCCTTTCGAAGGATTAGAAGCTGGTCTAGAAACAATCTAAGTGGAGCCATCATGCTTTTTGTTTGCTAGAAATCAGTAGGTTTGTTTTGGTCGAGTCAGCCTTGTTTGTGTTTGTGTAGAATTCCCTTGCAGTTAGGATGTCAAACTGGTATTATAATAGCCATCACAATGAATATGAATATCCAACTGAACATTATGGACATCACTCTTTTTATGACCATAGTGTGAATAGTGGTTGGGAACGCCAACCTTTGGAAGGTTATGGGTCATACCATGGTGAGCCCAATTACTATTCATATGTGCATCGGTCATTCGAGCAAGAAGATTATAGTAATAGTTCTTCGTCTCTAGAGGATACAATCAAACTTTTGAAAAGTAGTCCTTATTATGATCCTTATGTTCCTCTTCCTTCTCTACAAGAGTCCCTCATGGGTTTAGCTGAGTCGACACAAAAGTTAGCTGAATTAACATATAAGTTAGCTGAGGTAAATAACGTAGTTATGGACGAAAGGACTGCAACAACGACTGAATCTTTAGAAGATATCCTCAATAGATTAACTCAAAACTTAGATCCAACACTAAGGGAACTTTCTTTGGAGGAGACCCTTGAGAGGATAGCTGAGTCGACACGTAGACTTGAGTTAGAGACGAATGAAAGTATTGCTCGAAATAACTTGAATTTCCAATATAATGTATCCAATAATACCTTTGAGAATGAAGATAGTTATTCACATAATCAAGATGATGAGGCTAGATTTGGTAACACTAATTTAGATGAGGTTCAACCATTTTCATGTTATGATCATGATGTGGAAAGTGTTGATAAAGAATATGAAGTTTTTAGGCATAGTGATCAGGAATTTGTCTCTCCAATTGAGCTTTATAATGATAGTAATATTTCTGGTTTAAATCCAAATAATTTTAATAATTATTCACCTATTCAAAAGGATGAGGATTTGACTAGAAGTATCTCCGTTTTAGACGATGTAGAATTTCCTAGTTACAAAGCCGATAATGGTTTAGAGGAATGGGTTTATCCCGAGAATCTTGTTTTAGAGTCCAAGGATTTAGAAACAATAGTCTTAGACGAAGAAGATGAACTCGTAGAGCTTTTAAATATGAGTGAGGATGCATCACCTGAGTATAACCTAAAAGAAGCAATTGACCATTTTCAGGATTCCGATGATCTAGAAATTAGGGAAATTGTAGCTAGTCTATCTAGAGACACCCAAAACTCTAAGTTTGGGGGTGATTATCATTTTCCTTGTGCCTTACCTTTAGCTCTTACAGAGATCCCTCACTTGGGACTTGACATATGTGCCTCAACCATTTTACAATATTATCTTCATACACATTTTCCTGAACCTAGTTGTGTCCATAAAGAAGTTCAGTTGTTAGAAACCCATCCTCCGGTTGATGTGGTTAACCCAGGCTATGATACCACGATTGACTTTGTTTTCCCACCAAAAACCTTCCTTCCAATTGTGGGTACGTATAAGTTTCAGATGTGTCAATTATTAAGTTTTGAGACTAAACCTAATTACTTTAGGATATTAGGGTCGACACATTTTTAAGGAAGACCACCAATCTTATTGTGGTCACTGTAAGTCAAAACTCGATTGACTTAGAGGATCCTCAATTATTCGGAGTTATTTTTATGTGCTTCTAAGTTTTTATTTGAGTTTTTTCAGACTCTAGAACCTGAACATTCGGATCTAACTCATGAGGAAACGCAACCCATGAAAATTTGTTATCTAGACCCTTTTATAAAGCCTGAACCCGAACCACAGCTAGATGTAGTGGTCTTAAAAATAGATAAGGGTGTGTTGGATATCTTCCTGGTCTGTTGCAGTTAGAGCTGGCAAACGGGCGGGCCGGGGCTGGCTTGTTGCGGGTTACACGGGTTCGGTTAACACGGGCCAAAACCCGCGGGTCGATATTCTTCACGGGTGGTCATTTCTTGAACCCGTGCCCGTACCGTGTTAAACTTGCGGGTTCACGGGTTTGCCCGTTTCTGGGGAGTCAACTCAGGTCAACGTAAGTCAAGGGGTCAAGTGGAAGATAGTCGGTTGGTCTTAGTCGGCTGAGTCGCTAGGCGACTCACCAACCGATTCGGCAGACGATGCGTTTCTGGCTAGTTTCCGGCTATTTTTTTACAGCTCTTCCCTGTAATCATTCAACATCATTCAACATCCTAAACATACATCTAGTTCACAGTTCAATCAACAATGAGAGTCGGCTTCACTGCAAACCTTCACAAATAGAAACAAGGCTTCAAATCCTTATCAATACTATGAACTCAAAATCTGAGATGACCCATCCTTTCCAATGTCAATCAAATCACGAATTAACTCAAATTATTCCTTCTCGATCGGCCAACTGAACTCGGGAACTTCATCAAGTGATTCAAGTCTCATCCACAACTTCCATTTGTTACTGCAAACCCTAAATCCACCACAAACAGCTCAAATCTTCATTGATTTCTCATAATTTCATACCCTAACTCTCCATGAATCGATCAAACCCTAGATATCAACTTCCCTAATTCCTGACTTCTCGATCTAACTACCACAAGTCCACGAATCATCAACAGATTCTCTATTTCTCCATCGACCCATTCAATCTTCTAATTTCTTCAATCTCCGCTTCATCTCTATTTCTCCATTGACCGATTCAATCTTCTAATTTCTTCAATCTCTGCTTCAATTGATTTTTCTGGTTCTTGCATAATCTAAACAATTTCCGGAAGTCCAAGAGATTCCTAGATTCGTCGCTTTTGAAGTGGAGAAGAATAAGAAGATTAGAAGAAGGAGAAAGAGGTGGTGATTGTGGTGTCTGGATTTTGGCTGCCGCTGTGAGTGAAGTGAAGAAAAAAGAAGAAGGCCGAACATTCATCTTTAGTTACGCTAGGGTTTTTTAGTTTTATACCTAGGAGACACGTATGGGATTGGAGGGACACACGTCATAATTTAATAATTGCGGGTTTACGGGTACAACCCGCGGTTTCACGGTCCGGGCCGGGTTAACCCGTTTACTCACAAGCCGGTATTTCTCCAACCCTAACCCGGCTTGTTTAGATACCAGCCGAGCCGGGTGCGGGTTTTGTACGGGCCGGTCCGGGTAAACCCGCGGGTTTTGGCTTGTTTGCCAGCTCAGTCTCCTCTTCTTGTGGTTAGCATTTTTTGATCTAGATGACCCGCAGTTATTAGAATTTCTTCGCTTTATGATTCTTCGAGGTGACTAATCTCTTCCAATGTCCTGGTGAAGACTTTAAACTTAGCACTTCTTGGGAGGTAACCCATGCTCATGCAACACGGTAATATCTTTCCTTAACTCTTTTGCTTCAAATGGTAACAGTTTCTCCTTGTTCATGTTTTTAATTTCATCTTTAGAACATTGAGGACAATGTTAGATTTAAGTTTGGGGGTATGGGAGAAACTTTTTAGTTGCAATAGATAAACTCCAGAGCCTAGAAATTTATGCTTATTAAGGATGGCACTAACCAATCTAAGTGGATGGAAGCATTTTGGTTGTAGGAGTTGAGGAACCAATCTGATTAGATGGAAACATCTAAAGAGTCTATTCATAAAAGCACAGAGCTCAGGTGTTAGAAATAACATGATAGTTTCACCATATCTCGTTGAGTCCTTTTCACTTCTGTTTTTATTTTGTTTGTTTTTAAACTATGTTTCTCTAAGTGATTAGGTGGGGCCCACGAATCAAGTTGTTACCAATGCTAGAATGAAATAGAGTGATTGAGATACCAAAAAAAAAAAAAAAAAAAGTGAAAAAAAAAAAAAAAAAAAAGTGAAAAAAAAAAAAAAAAAAGAAAAGAAAGTGAGACCAAACCAACAGACCAACCGGAATAAATTCAATAAAGTCGACCACTGGAACCCTTGTATATGCCAGTTATGTTGACCTAGAGTTAGGATTATCGACCACTGGTTCCCTTGTATATGCCAGTGTGTTGATATTAGTCAGACCGGTATCTCAGTCCATTAGGATAGGTTCATTTTGGCGGAGGCCTTCAGACAGAGATATGGGAAACACTATTCACTTAATAAACATCAAAACCATCTATGTTTTTTCTCTATATCCATCTTCTTGATCTATCCATGTGATTAGTTTTGACTCCGTTATATTGATGTCCATAGTGAAACTATCTGAGTAGAGCTCTGTGACTTATATATGAATTTTAGTATGCTTGAGTGCAAACTCGTGTACAGCAATTGGAATTTCGCATCAGGGTACTTCCTCCTGTAGTCAATAAGTATGCCAACCAAGGAGATTCTTTAGTGCTTTCCAAGGTTCCGCGTAGATAGCTAGGGTCTGGAGTAAAGGTTTTGTGGGTACACCTCTGGTAAACCCTCCGGAGACAACACTCCGCCACTAGGGCCACCTAGGGGTTCAAATGAATTTTATTTTCGAGAATAAATTTGCTCGGGACTAGCAAATAATAAGTTTGGGGTATTTGATAGACACATTTTTGTGTCTAATTTGTCCTCGTGTCTCTATTGTTGGTCTCGATTTTTGTACTAATTTTGGTGTTTTTATGTTTGTTTAGGTGTTATTGGAGAATTACACTTATGCGGAAAAAGTTGCTCGAAAAGTGCTATTTGGACCCCTGGGAGAAAAGTACTAAAGGCACCCTCAATTTGGATAAGGGCACCCCAGGCAGCTGATAAAGCGCCCTGTTTTGGATCGGGGCACTTCATCTTCTTCATTTCAACTTTTGGTTTTGGCGGGGAAAATATTCACATCACAGCGATTTTTGTTCGGATTTTTGGAGGAGCTTTAGAGCGATTCAATGGTCGAAACTTCTTGGGATGGTCTGTTTTGGCTTAACAGACTTGGTGTATGTATTTAGTTCGACTAAATTTGGCTGCATAATCCAAACGAAGAAAACAGAGGTGCGTGTGGTCGGGAGGTGATTTTCACGGGCCGTAAAGGTTAAGACATGTATGTCTGTGTTGGGAGTGTGTTTAAAGGTATCATAAGCGTGTAGGAACTAAAAATAGGGAAGTTGGCATCTTACAATCGCGTGGCCAAGATAAACTTGGTAAGAATAAAGAAAAATATTCCCGAGAATAATCCCTTGATGGGAAGATTTCAAGCATTGATTACGGTTCTGTTGGGTATAAATATGCTTCTGGGGTCGATCAGAGGAGGGATGGAGAGATTGGGGGAGTTTTAGAGCATTACAGAGCGAGGAAAATCGAGTTGCAGAATCACCATTTCTGCTGCTGCTGAAGAACAAAAGACTACCATAGGCAGTCGTATTTGCTGAAGAACATAAGACGCACATGGAGCAGTCGTATTTGCTACAGTGACAACGACAATTACTGTTTATCGTTCTCTGTAACAGCTGGTTTTTAACAAATATAAGTGTTACAAACCCGGTTTTTATTATTTTTCTCCCATTTCATCATTTGTGAACCACCTTTGAGCAATAAAATCATATTTTGAGCGTGATTCCAACATGATGAGCTAGACCCCATCACTGGGACGACGGAGGAAGCAACTTTTCATGATTGTGGTAAATGAATTAATTCTTCATATGACTTTTGCATAGATTTAATTGTTTTATGATTTCTATTAATTATTTGTTATTTTGTCTGATGTCGCATGCTTAGTTTAAATTACTTTTGATGCGTCATGCTTACGACTTACATATAATGTTTTATGAAATCTATTTTTGGCAAGGAATTAGAGTCACAACTTCTTTTGTTTGAGCTATATTGTCTAGAGTTAATGACTGAACCACAACAATATGAAAAGTAGTGAAATCCTGCGTCTCAGTGTCTCTTCATCCTGTGACAATTTTTGTATATATATTTTCTTTATCTTTAGTATTTTCTTTTATTAAAACTTAAAATCAATCCCATCAAGTCCGAGTGAACGACAACCCTTCTTATTACTACAACATCATTGAAAATAACCATCAGAGCTCCTCCAACAATTTCTACTTATCAGCCTGGCACAACTCTTGTGCATGTTGTGGATGATTTACTAAGAGCTAGAGAGCATATTTTGAAAAATTCTTCACTCCAACTTACAAGATGCTCAGGTCAGGATGAAAAATTATGCAGACAAGCACAGAACTGAACGTTCTTTTGTTGTTAATGATTGGGTTATCCTACGTGTTCAGCCTTATCGACAGACAACAATTCGTGACAAGTCATTTTCTAAACTATCTCCAAAGTTTTATGGACCATTTCGCATTCTGGAGAAGATTGGTACAACAGCATATAGATTGGAATTGCCAGCATCTAGTCGCATACATCCAGTCTTCCATGTTTCTCATCTGAAATTGAAACTTGGTTCTTCCATTGTTGTCAACATTGATTTACCAATTATTGTGGATTATGAAAAGTGGGAACCTGAGTTAATATTGGATCGCAGGATATTCAAAAAAGGGAATGCTGCAGGCACTCGATGGCTTATTAAATGGAAAGATCGTTCAAATGATGAAGCAACTTGGGAAGATGCGGATGCACTTACTGATCGTTTTCCAGACTTTTAGACTTGAGGACAAGTCGTTTTTCGGGAGGGATGGGATGTTGCGGTACCAACACCTTAGTCTCTACTACCTTATTTAGTATTTCCTGTTTAGTTATTACTTTCCTTAGATAGGCAGTTGCCTTTAATTCATCTAGTTTAGTTAGAAGTCTTTTAGTTCTCTTTAATTAATTACTGCGACTTGGCTAACAAGTTATGCTACATATAAATATGCTAGCCTTGTTTACGAAAAGACAATCAATTAATAACAATTCAGTTTATCTTTAGTTTGTTTTCTTATTAGAGCTGGTGGCTAACCCCCAATCAAAGGGTTTATCCTGCTCTATTACTCGTTTGCAAGGCTTTCTCCAGTGTTAAAGGTCTAGAACCCTAACAAAATACACATGCCTTTACAGCATATATCAAAAGAAAAAAATTGTTTTTTTTTTTTGAAGGATTTATAATCACTTTTGTTATAGGGAGGGGGCTTTTGGATCAAGGGAGTGGAGGAATCGTATTCAACTCATGGATTTATGAGTGAGTTAAATTTAAATAGTTTCTTGACCAAAATACCCTTTGAAGCAGACTCATTTGAAATATGCCAACTAAAACACTAAAAACTCTAAAAACCCAATTTTATCTATGATCATTTGATGCAAAATCATCAAGATTTTGGCACGTTGAAATATATATCTTCGATGAATGATCAGTAAATTAAGATTTTGAAGATTGGGAAGATGATGTTTCATAAACAAAACCATTAACACCTCTTTTCCTTTTTCAAATCTAACATTTTGTAAGTCCGTGTCTTCAAATGTACCTGCGTTTCCTTGAAACAAAGAATCCCATGATCCCCAAACAATTAAAGCATGATTATCTCTTCTTTCTATTTCTGTATAAGGAAATAATATCACTATGAAAACCTTGGTTCGTCTATACCATTGGAAGAGAAATGAAAAATCTACGTTCATAATTCAAAACGTAAATCACAAATTTTTCTTCCACACAGAAGAAAGTGAAATGCAACATTTCACTATCAACAAAGTAAGGTGAAACGGAACCTTTCACTACCACCGAAGTGATGGTGAAACGTAACATGCCAGTACCATCTGTTTGGTTGGTGTTACTAATATCACACTTAATTTGAATGTTAAGTTTGTTCCATTTGAGGTTCTCCGTAGGAATGAAGCAACTCATCCTATGCCGATATCTTTGGTCTCCTCCGGACATATTGAACCATTACCACATTAACGGGATATGTATACGCAGGGAGGGTTGGTGGTAGAATAAAAGTTATAAGGCTACCATTTTTAGATGTTAACCAATATGATATGCACCCAGTTTGCTTATTAGGTATTTATGTTCTCTGAATTGTCTTTGATCAACTTGTACGTTATGATATTGTCCTAGAACTAGAAGACTATATTAAATGATTAGAATACAACAAGCTTCTTCTAATGGCACCCTACCAACACAACGGTAGCAACATCGATGGCTGGGGCTGGTGTCCTGCAAGTGCAACAACAACAAATAATTCTCGGAAACATTAATTAACATAAATAAAAAGAGTCATATGGATGTTTTTCTCTCTCGCTCACTATAAATGTAGAGAAATAGTAACTTCTCGATGACCAGAGTGTAGAAAGAGCACTCAGTGTTGTTGCTTATACTAGAGACTAAATATTAAAGTCTAAAGACTACAGAGGCTATACAATGACTAATCTCTTGCTTACTGATGAGTGCTTGATCATTACATAATTATCCCATCAATTATACGTTTGTTTTATTTTTAAGGTTTTATTGTGGTTTTTTAGGTTTACAGAATCATAACTCATCGGTGAACTGAACAAGTTCATTTGCCATATACGTGATGCGAAACCAGAGCTCGTCAAGAGAAACTCTTTGTTGCATACGTTGTATTTCACCATCACCAAAATGGAAGTGAAATGTGCTATTTCACCGTCTCTCAAGTAGTAATGAACATTTGGTATTCACGTTTTGTACTGTGAGCGTGAATGCTTTAATTCTCTTCTACCGATATTAAGGAACTAAGGTTTAGAGATAATTTTTTATTTTTATAAACATGTACAGATAACCATGAATTAATCGTTAGGGTACCTGAGAATTCTCGTTTCCAGAATGCTTGGGTACATTTGAAGACATAATATTTTTAGAACAAAATTCAGTTTTTGTGAATAAATAAAACATGATGCCAGTTTGTTTTGTTTGTGGGAATATTCTTGTCTCCCACATGCTTCATGGCACAAGTTTTCCTAAACTTTGTCTGATTTCTCTCATTTTTTAATCCATATTTCTTTTGTGAATAAAGAGAATCTTTTCATTGTTTTATGCATGACATTTCTTTTGATAACTGACACAAGTTTAAAAACTGCATGAGAATCTTCTCAGTGCATGAGAACATCTTTATTGTTTTTAACGTTGAGATTATTTTCATTGTTTATCACGTTTGAAAGACTATAAAGAAATTGTGTTCAACTCATCTTGGAAGAGAAGAAGATGAACTTAACTCTTCTCCTGTTATTTAAAGAGAGAAAGAGAAAAACAATAAAACTACTTCTTCTTTTAGTTTTCTCAAAAAAATAAGTTTTACTTCATGTTTTGAGAGAGAAACAACTCAAAATTAATTCCTCTAATTTTGGTAGAAATAGAGAGTAGGAGAGAAAAAGAGAAAACAAGTTTTCTTCTTCCATTTTTCTCTATTAGTTTTTTGTGTGAAACAAAATGGTTTCACTGAGTTGTTTTTCACTGCCAAGTTCTTAGGGCGTTCTCTTGTATGCTACAAGAAGGAATGCTAACGATAGTTGTATCCTGGAGGCAAATCGCCAATGAAGCTATAGCATCTCTCTGTTTAGAGGAGTAGCAGGCGATATTGTCTTTAGGACAGCGTATCTAATACGTGCCTCTATCAGTTTTATTCCACATGCTACTCGACGTGATTTATCTACCAAGATGCTGCAAATCAAGCTAAGTATTTCTTGTGCTTATTCAATTTATTTTCATTATTGTTGTTACTAATCCAACAATCTAAAGACAATATTTGCTAGTTTAATTTTTTTTTGTAACAACAATAAAGAAATATATTGTTGACAAATCAAACTACTAAGTTTAGTGGAAAGAGTCATAAGGCATTTACCTAATCAAAAAATGAATGATTGGTGCTGATATTAATTTTGGAAAACTAAAGATGCATGTTCATCTTTTTAGTGAAAAAGCAAAAAAAATTAAAATTTTGTTGAGTTGTAGAGTTTTTGAGTTTATCTCTTAACTCATAAGGATTTTTGTTAAATCCTTCTAACATAAAGTAGTGGACACCTTGATTATTAATTCTACCAAGTTTCGTAATTTTTGGAATTGTAAAGGTATTTTTTTTAAATATTTTACAGAAACTGTGAAAGAATAAAAATTAAAATCATGATGAGATGTAGAGTTTTGGGTTTATCTCTTAACCCAGGAAGAAATTTGCTGAATGCTTTTATCAAAATCTTATATACATGTTAATTGTTAACCCCACAAAATTTCATGATTTTTGGAGTTGTAATAGTATTTTTTAGATATTTTACAAAACTGTTATACGTTTCTGGAAATTTCTGACGGGCAGAAACAACTTTGCTGAAAAATTAATCTTTTCTGGGATAACTATGAGTTTTTGAAAATGTTGATCTAAATAAGATATTTAGTTCAGGATCTTATCTTTAAACCCCTTTTTGATTTATCTAATTTGGATATGTGGTTTGAGAGATAAGATTTTTGGAAAATTGTTGTGCATGTCTGTCCAGAAAATGTGAAATGTGTGTAATCTCTTGATTATGTCAAGCAACATATGATTAGTGATGTGCTATCACTTTGAGAATATCATGGGAACCTGTATTAGTGATTAATTAGAGGATATTCAGTTGAAATTTAATTCTCATGATAACTTAAGCATGTAGCTAGCAATCGATTCCCATGACACGAGCAATAATCTTTTGTAGAGGTAAATTTTTACTTTGTCAAGGAATAATATGATTTTGATAAGTTGTATATCAACTTCGTTTATGTTCAAAATCACTTGGATCATATATTTTTTGTGTAACATCAATTTGCATAAATCACATATTTGGTTAATAATTGTGATGCAACAAGAAAATTGTGTGTTTAAAATCGATTTGCAAATACACAAAGCATTTGGTTTTAATTACCAATATTTTGTGACCTACTAATGATTGCTTGAATGTAATGTTGAGGTACAATAATTTGATCCAACAAGAAAGTTGGTTAATGTTGGGAATGCTAGAATGCGTGCTCCATAAGAAACGTGTGAGTCTTCTACAAAAAGTACTAAGGTATCACTACACCAAATTCCTGGATTCGTAACAGGCATTCGTAACGGCTTTGTGGCCGTTACAAAATTCCCGTTACAAATGGCCGTTACAAAAAATTCGTAACAGGCTGTAGCCGTTACTAATTTTTTTTAAATTCGTAACAGAGCTAAGCCGTTACGAATTTTTTTTATAGGCGTGCGAGTCACACGCTTGGTCACACCTGGGTCGTAACACCTTGAGTCTGTGCGTGTGCCATTCACATGCGTAGCATTATGTTTCCACCCACGATCATTTATACTAGAGGATATTTCCCCCCTATGCGTGTGCCACTCACATGCATGATTTTTAGGATATACCCAAGGGAATCGACAAATCGAGTATTCATTTTTCATTTCTCTCTTCTGCTCCTGCCTCTCTTGTTTTCTTCTCATCCGATGAATCGATGAACCCTGATGAAACCATTAGTCGAGAAACCATCACAGAAATCTCTTCAATCTGTTCAATAATCTTCAATCATCGATCTATGTAAGTGTTTATCATCATAAGTTTCTCGATTTTTAGGGTTTTCAATCGTCTGGTTTTTAGGGTTTCATTTCATCTATTTTTCCTAATACGACTTGTTAATCCGTGAATCCAATACTTTGTTTCATCTTATTTTCGTTTTGTTAATTTTCTTCGATTGAATCTAATTCTACTTGTATCCCTTCCTTTATTCTCTTTGAAGAGAGAGCAGCTGCTGCGTTCTGTGTGTGAATCGGTGGTTTCATCATCATCTTCTTCTTAAAAATCAATCTGCATCATGTCTTACCGATTGACAGATGCAAACCTAAAAATTGCCGTCAAGAATGCAAAAAGAGTTGCGCCGTTTTCAAGACTGGTAATTTTACAGATCCCTAGCTATCACCTCATCCACCAATTAGGGTTCGATTTAGTTATTGAAATTCATAATGAAAAAACCCCTATTTGTTTCAATCGATTTAGGGAAGATCTTTGAATCATTATTTAAGTTTCGTTTTTGTAATTTAGGTTTTTTTTTTCCTTTCATAATTTGGGTTTTATGTTTGTGTTAATTGAACATGGAAATTGTGTATTGAAGTATTGGATGTGGTATCCGTGTCAAGGTAAGACCTTTTTTTTTTTTTTTTTTTTTTTTTTTGTTATGTGTTTATTCATTATGACTTATTGTCCTGTGTTTTATTTGGTTTCATTTTGGAATAGAAATGCCCATATGAAGCCATTCAGATTATCAACCTGCCTAAAGATTTGGATAAGGATACAACACATCGTTGCAGTCCTTACACTTTCAAGTTACACAGGTATCTAAATGTCTATCTATACTACCTCTGCCCTGTTAATTACTCTTAATTCTGTTGTCGGACTGATCAAAATTAAAAGATCATAATCCCAACCATGTAAGCATTATAATAATGTAACAGTGCTTGGAAAGGTATTCACAAAATTTTTTCGTTCATGAAGGTATCACAACGTTGATTAGAGGTGGGACTGGCCCGCCGATGGAACTCGTGCAACTACATGTACACACCGAACACCTGAAGGTGCGGCGGTGTTCATGCTCCAAATATCATCGAAGTATCTAGTGTAATACATGTCTTGCCTTCATCCACCAACCCAACTCTTCCTTATACTCTTAATACAGTAGATAAGCACGTCAACATACTAGTAAGAAGAACACAAAAATAAAATTTTATCTTTTTTTTTCCTAATTCTTGTTGTTTATCTCTTATTCTTTCGGCCTCTTAAACTGGTCTGAGTTTCATATATATGGTTTCTCATCATCTTGATAAGAATATCCCAGATAACGTATCATCTGCTGAATCTCGAATAAGGGTTGAGTCAATTGCTGCAGAAGACATTTTGCGTGATCTGGGGGCCATCAGTATTATTTCTTCTGATTCGCAAGCTATGGGTCGTATTAGAGAGGTCTAATATCTTTCTTCATTAGTTCATCTGTCATTTTCTTTTCGTATAAATACTTGTTAATGACTGAATATGAACAATAGATTTTTGTTCGTTTTTTGTTCAAGGAGATTATACACATCTTAAGTGATTGCTCTATGCTAGAATATCTTCCTCTGCAGTGACATTGCCATTGATATATTCTCAAGTTCTTATTCTGAAATTCCATAAGGTATAATCAAGATTGCATGTTTATAGGTGATAACACGAACGTGGAAAGTATATGATTGTTTTCATGCTTAGATTATTATCCTGTTTTAGTATAAGAGTGAGATCTTGAGCATGGATGCATTGGCTCACACAAACACGTTTCAGTATCTCACAACTCTTATTGGCTGGGTCTTATTTGAATTTTTTGCAGATTCTTTCTTTATAGAGTTTGTTAAAAATATAGAAATATGAATTTGGTGTTTGATGTTTCGACTTTGTTGTTCTTCAGGTTATGCAACGAACTAAAGCTGAAGGAGATACAGCTATGATGGAGATAATTGTTGTTATCAGTAATTGAAACTAGAATGTTTGAGCTAATGGTTTGTCATGGTTGTTTGAAGTTCAGGTTAAGAAGTAGAGAGAATGGTCAGTTGTGTGTATGATGCAGTTGGAAGGGCTTTATTGAGTCTGAAATCGGGTGACTGAGATTAGCATAAGAAGAAACTTACTGATAATGGAATCTTTAGTGTATATGATGATGTTGCAGTTGAGATTGGTTGATGTGTATGGATGCTTAACATGAATGGGTTGCTTCTGAAATAAGCTGCAGAGATGGTGTTGCTGCTAAGCAAGTGATATTAATTTGTAAGTGTATCAACTGCTTAATATAGTTAGTGATCTTACTCTTTTGACTCAATCCAGGTGCCTTCAAGACGGATAATATCCTTAACTAATTGAATTTTCTTATTAAGCTAATAACTTATATGATTGCATGGTGGTACCATGGAAAAATTAACTCAGAAACATGCACTTCTTTTTGCAGCAGATGCGGGTTCTGGGATCAAATCTAGAAGCTCATTAGCTTTAACTACGGTACAACTAAAACAAAATTGAACAATGGTCGGGTTGAAGATGCTCCTGATGCAAACACAGATAAAAGTTCTGCATCTACCACACTAATCCTCCTAGGCATGATGTTAGTCGCTGGGTAAATTTAAATACATGTCAATGCTTTCAATGATACTTCAACTCCTATAACAACGAAATATGTTAATTTCCTTCTACATCTACTTACTGCTGGTGAATAACGCTGAGACAGATCAAACTATAATGTTAAAAAAACATGCCTTTTATAATGCTTCTCTTGATGTATAAACATATATTTATCCAGCTAGGGTTCCTTTTTTTTTATTCTTTTTTTAATGCCTTGAATTCTTCATGTTTCAGCTTAGGTGATGTGATGTGCTTGGGGGTCACAGCTGGTGCATACATTCTTACGCTCTTTGCTGAACTTCTTATTGATTTGATTAACTATAAATGAGGTACAGAGAGTTGGTTTGATACTTGTTTCTTGAATCAAAGTACAAATGTATTTAATAATGTCAATATCATTATGCAACAATGTCATCTGATTTCATTTTTGCATTGATTGTCGGGAAGTTGCTAATTAATTTTGCGGCTTATGAATTTTCCCAAGCTATTCTGGCCACTTCCTTCAGTGCAGTCAGCATTATTATCAGGCATGAAAAAAAAAATTCTTCCCTAGGTTGTGCGTACATCTTTAAATAGCTTGGTCCTTTTGTATGAATTAGTTTGACATAGTGTTAAATAGATTTCTTTTTAATTTTTATTGTATATTTATTAGCACGTTGTCTTTTGAAGGAGAAAATCTAATGCCATAAGTGCTCAATTTTTTACGTGGCAGTGGAGCCTCAGCAAATCCCACATAAGTAATTACTCATGTTTCTCGTTTTAAGTACCAGGTAAGACATGTTCTGATGATTTGGGATGAAGTTCTAAATTACATAGTTAGTGGGAGTTCTAACCTTCTTCTTATCATCAAACCCCTGGTTGAACTATTTTACAACTATCTTTGCAGTTTATGGATCTGAAGGTGTATTAATACTTGGTCATTAACTTTCCAGGTTATGGATTTCATTGCAGGAGATGGGAGTACTCCTTTACATTGTGTACATTGATGTCTTCAATGGCAAACACTACTGAGGTGCGCTTTTGTAAGAAACTTGTAATACGTCGTCAAGTCTTTGTCTTTGAAGACATCATTGTAAATGGTTTTTCTTTTTGTGCAATAAGTTTGCTGGAAATTGACACCATCAATCCCGCAAGGATAAATTCATAACTTGATGTGTTGCTTACTTCTAACATCTAAGTATCCGTAAATTTTGTGTTCACAGGTTATTGCAGATGTTTCTTTGCTTATAAGATGGTGTCGTAACTGGTTGCAATTGAAGCTGTGGTACTTGATTATGTTCATTGACACCATCATGCTGCAAGGGGTTAGTAAATTTTTTATCTGGTGTTACAACTATGTAATTAATTGCTTGTTTGCATTTACTTGCTGCGTATTTTGAACATTAATTCTTCCAATTTACTTGTCATAATAATGCAGCATGTTGTATTTTGCAGGATTGCCTATATCGAGTTTTCTGATGCCCAATCTTTCAACAAAATCAAGCCTACAAGGATATAAAGCTTAGCTGCAAGGGTGGAGAACAAAGCAGCTTCAAGATTTGTAAGTTGCGGTTATTCAAGTTTTGTAGGCAGTTAGTAAGTTTCAGTGTTCCCCTAGAAGCTTGGAACCTTCCATGTATTCCCTTAGAAATTTGATAATTAACAAAAAACAAAAAATTTTGGTACTTAGAGAAATTTCAAAAAGTTTGGCACTTAGTCTCTTTTGTAATTTATATCTGTTCAGTTCTTTTGTAATATAAATCTGATATGAATTGAATGAATGTGATATGAGTAGATTGAAGAAATTGTTGTTGAGTTTGGATGATGAATGTATGCAGGTATTGAATTTAGAATTCCGGCTTATTTCCGGCAGAAAATGAACTGCCAGTCAGCCTTGAACTGGTCAAAATTGGTCAATATTGACCAATTTTGACCAGGTCAAGGTTGACCGGCAGTAATTTTTTTGCTGTTACAAAAAAGTTCGCAACGGCTCTGAGCTATTACAACGTCCCTGTTGCAAAAAAAATTCGTAACGGCCCTGAGCTGTTACCACGTGGCAAATTCGTAACGGCTCAAGCCTATTACGAGGGCCGTTACAAAAAAAAATCGTAACGGCCACAAAGCCGTTACAAAAAAAATGTAACACCCAATTTGCAACAGGCGAGGGCCGTTACAACCCGTTTTTGTAACGGCCTGGTTCTGTTTCTAATCCCAGAATTTGGTGTAGTGTATGAAAGCAATTCTTTGAGAAACTCAACTATCAAAAACAGTTGAAGAAAAAAATAGGTAAAAAGATTTCAGGTATGGACATCATCATTCTCCACATGTGCATTATGCTTTAAATATAATTTCCAATGGTTATCTACCTTATTATGAGATATGATATTTGGAAATAAGTTCATGTAATGCTTTGAACTGTTAGCATAATAGAACATGAGGATTAATAGACAAAGTGAAGCTTGTATGATATTAATTGATAATGAATACATGAACATTTTAAGTCATAATGTTGGTAGGATACCATAATTATATTATGCATCGTGTGTTAAATGACACAATATAACAACATGTTGAGAAATCTCGGTAACTGTGGGGGTGTAAAATAAAAAATATTTATTTTAATCTTCCAAGAAGATTGTGCAAGGTGCATAAACTATATTTGTGTTCTTGACCTGTATACCTAAAATGTGGGGGGTGTATCGGCTATTTCGCCTCTAAAGCAAATCAAAACTTTGACCTAAGATTATGGATTCCTAACCTATCCCAAGCATGCTATTGCATATAGGTTAATGGTCATAAGATTTTACATCGATAACATTGGTATGAACACTGTAGTGCAATCTAGAGATGCTTTGTTTTTTGAACATATAATTCCTTTGAGGATTGGACCTCAAAAAAGGTTCATGACAGTCTCTTAGATGTTCCTTCGACTAGTCAACCACGTCTCAAGATTTTGAGACCAAACCTAGTAGAAGTAAGAAAATTATAACAGAGAGAATTTTTGGCCCCGTCTTTGTGACTCTTATGGTAGAGTCGGAACACCGAACCTATAAGGAAGACATGTGTTCTCCTAAATAGTCTTCAAAAGAAAACCTTGGTACAGATGAAACCGTAAAGAAATACGAAGCTAGTTATAGCTAAAGATTATAACAAAAAAAAATAAGGAATAAACTTATTTGACACTTATTCACCTGTCACTAGAATCACTTCTGTTAGGATGATGATTATTATTGCTTTTATTCATGATATGAATATATACATCAGATGGATGTTAAGACTGCAATTTTAAATGGTCAATTGAATGTAAAAATTTATATGTACCAATCTAAAGGTTTTTTTTTTGTGAGAACAAAGCGTGCAAATTGATTAAATTTCTGTATGGTTTGAAACAAGTACCTAAACAGAGGCATGAAAATTTGATCATGTGATGATATCTAGTGGTTTAAGATTAATAAATCTGATTAATGTGTTTACATTAAATATGAGGATGATGCTTATGTTAGTGTATGCATGCATGTTGATGATAAGATCATATGAGATAGTAACATTGTTTTTATTAATACCACTAAAAGCATGTTGAATGAGAACTTTGACATAAAAGACTTAGACCCTATTGATGTAATCTTAGGGGTAAAAGTCAGAGACACATCTGATGAATATAGTCTTAGTCAATTTCATTTGCTGAAACCATATTAAAGAAATGTAATCACGATCAAAGCTAAACCTGCTTCTACTCCTTGTGAACCCACTTTTAACTTGATAAAGAACAAGGGTGACTGTGTTTCTCAAATTTTGAGTATTCTTGAGTAATTAACAGTCTTATGTAAATTGATTAATTGTATAAGACTTGGTATTGCTTACGTTGTGAGTAGTTTTAGTAGGTACACTTGCAACCCTGAGCAGGATCACATGAATACTCTCAACATAATTTTGCACTACTTGAGAGGCACTTCAGACTTTTACTTAAGTTTTGGGAAGATTCCTGCTGCGACAGAAGGGTGATGTGATGCCAACTGGATGTAGGACTCAAATGAGTCAAAATCCACTAGTGGGTACATCTTCACACTTGGAGGTGCGTCTGTGTCATGGAAGATATACAAACAGACAAGTATAGCTCGATCCACTATGGAGTCAGAGTCTATAGCTTCAGAGAAAGCAAGAGACAGTGAAGCAACTACTTTCTACTGGTATTATCTCTCTTGACTTTGTAAGGTCCAAGGATAATATTGCAATTCCTTTGACGAAAGGTTTATAAAGAAAGGTAGTTATCTCTACATCGAAGGGGATGGGACTTAAGCTCATAAAATAAATCACCATGAAGGATACTCAACCTTGTGAATGGAGCTCCAAGATCAAGGTTCAATGATACAACTAATTCATGGTGATATCGAGACAACACTATCTTTGTCCCTCCCTATGGTGTAACTGTGTGATAGTGCTACCTGCACGAGATAGGATAATCTATTGAGATCTTAATGGGTTCCATGGCTTTGTTTAAAGCGGGGTGTGGCAGGACACTCTTGATGGACTCACCTATGTGAATGTTGGAAGTGGGGCTGCTTCCTATGAGAATTTGAGCTAATTCTCTAGAGACATTCATTAAAACCGGGATTTAGCCCATGGCCAAAACGGGCACAACCGCAAGAGCTTGGCAGCTTTCGGTGGAGACATCAAGTGTGGTTGTTATTTCTGAATTGCATTCATTGTTGGCGGTTCAAGACATTGTGTTCACCGTCACAACAAGCGGTTCAAGTAACTTCTCACTAAGTTAAGGTTCAATCTTTGGGACACCTTAGACGAATTTTGATGTCTTCTGTTGTTTTCGTTTTTTTATCGATATTTTTTATCATTCATGTGGGGGATTGTTAGAAAAAAATTCAGTTTTTGTGAATAAATAAAACATGATGCCAATTTGTTTTGTTTGTGGGAATATTCTTGTCTCCCACATGCTTCATGGCACAAGTTTTCCTAAACTTTGTCTGATTTCTCTCATTTTTTAATGCATATTTCTTTTGTGAATAAAGAGAATCTTTTCATTGTTTTATGCATGACATTTCTTTTGATAACTGACACAAGTTTAAAAACTACATGAGAATCTTCTCAGTGCATGAGAACATCTTTATTGTTTTTAACGTTGAAATTCTTTTCATTGTTTATCACGTTTGAAAGACTATAAAGAAATTGTGTTCAACTCATCTTGGAAGAGAAGAAGATGAACTTAACTCTTCTCCTGTTATTTAAAGAGAGAAAGAGAAAAACAATAAAACTACTTCTTCTTTTAGTTTTCTCAAAAAAATAAGTTTTACTTCATGTTTTGAGAGAGAAACAACTCAAAATTAATTCCTCTAATTTTGGTAGAAATAGAGAGTAGGAGAGAAAAAGAGAAAACAAGTTTTCTTCTTCCATTTTTCTCTATGAGTTTTTTGTGTGAAACAAAATGGTTTCACTGAGTTGTTTTTCACTGCCAAGTTCTTAGGGCGTTCTCTTGTATGCTACAAGAAGGAATGCTAACGATAGTTGTATCCTGGAGGCAAATCGCCAATGAAGCTATAGCATCTCTCTGTTTAGAGGAGTAGCAGGCGATATTGTCTTTAGGACATCGTATCTAATACGTGCCTCTATCAGTTTTATTCCACATGCTACTCGACGTGATTTATCTACCAAGATGCTGCAAATCAAGCTAAGTATTTCTTGTGCTTATTCAATTTATTTTCATTATTGTTGTTACTAATCCAACAAATATACCACTAAATATATATTTCATTTGATTCTCTTGACTTGGAACATGGTTCACAGCCTTCAAATCTCGATAGTCATCCATTATTGGCATTGTAATTTTATAGAAGATATAGCTTTGGTGAGTTAATGTTCAAAATCCCTGATGGCTTTACATTAAATGCATCACAGATGAAATTGTGGGTCAGGGTTAATTAGCCTAATTTGATTGGGGGCCAGACATTTTAATTGGGGGCCAAGCACTAGAGGACAAAAAAGGTCACCCAATCCTAATTTGGGTCACCCTTATAAAAATATTTTCTGAATGGCTAAAATGCCCCTGAGTGATTAGTATTAAGGTTTAATTAAGTTGATTAGTGTGATAATTTTGTTTAGATAAAAATCAGGTTTGGGATTAAAATTTGGGGAAATTTTAGTTTTTGGGTTTATTTTTTTGAGAAGAAGAAGAGTAGTTTTGAGAGGAAAAAACTAGGGTTTTTAGAAATGAATGATTCAAGTGAAGGGCATGAGGTTGGTGAAGGTTCAAACAATAACCATGATCGTGTTGATGGTGAGATTGTCTCTAATAATCCTATGGATTGGATGTTTGATGAAGAGATGTTAATGGAGGAAGCCATGAATAATGGTGGAAATGAAGATCCTACTGCTCAAAATGAAGGAACCGATACTCCAAATGAAGAACCCGCACCTCAAAACAATCAGATAAACTTCATATACTCTTCAAATTGTCTGAATGGTGCTCCAAGTGGTCGATTCATGGTCACTATGGAACTACTCAGAGTGAGGGTCGTTATAGTCGGGTGTTGTATACGCTAACGACCCTAAAGAGTCGTCATACTCGTTGGATGACATGGCGACGACTCTAACCTGCAACTTTTAATGGTGATGAAAAATCGTCAAGGTGGTGTGTTAAACCATGACGACTGTTTATATTGTTCACCTAGAGTCGTTAGTTGATTCGTTTAATACCCAAACGACTCTCAAATCCAAACTCTCTGTATAAAAAGGCAAGTTTTTGTGTGTTTGAGTCGTCATAGGGATATTCTGATATACTGACGACCCTAACCAACCATTTATAATGTGCACCTAGAGTCGTTAACCAATAAAAAAGGGTCGTCAAAACAGGGTCGTCATTTTCAACCTAATACGGTAACGACTCTATTCTAGGGAAAAAAATGTTGAAGTAGCAGAATTAGGGTCGTCATCTTCATCCTAATACACTAACGATTTTTCATAGAATCTGCATGTAAATGAAAAGTCGTTAGGGTTTTCATTTCGATACTAACGACTCTTACACTGAAATTTCGATACTAACGAATACAGGTGGTTTAAGTTCATATACCTTCTAATTGGAGCCATAGCTTTCTTGGGTTTTGATTTTTGACGACGAATACGCGATGAATCGGTTGAAGAAAAAATTTCTTCAAAATAGTCAAGTTAATGGTGGTGGTGGAGAAGAGAACGGGAGGAGAAGAAGATGAAGAAGAGAAGCCTAATTAAGGTTTCTAATTAAGGTTAACTGATTTTTAATGTTTAGTTTTAGGTAAGGGTAAAATAGTATTTTCATAGTCGGATTAATAGGCCCCTGATAATTTTGGGGTGCAACTAAAATTTGTTGGCCCCCAATTAAAATGTTTGGCCCCAATCAAATGAGGTTAATTAGTGTTCTTCATAGATAATTGGATTGGAATATAAGAAATATAAAGGAAGGTTATTCTTTTGTCTTGGAAAGAGTAATGATGTTGTGTGAGGGTATTTCTGTCCGAGTCACAGGGAAGTATTGGACCGGTCTTATCACTCCCGTGATCCAAAACCCCCTCCCTATTGCTGTCATAGTGTTGTGTGAGGGTATGTTGTGTGAGGTTATTCTTATCACTCCAGGGAAGTATTGCTGTCATAGTGTTGTGTGAGTGTATCAGGTGAGTGAAATACGAGTTTATCACTCCCGTGATCCAAAAACCCCATCCCTATAACAAAAGTGTTTATAATTCTATACATGAGATTTAGGCTAGTTGAACCAAACACTATGACAGCAACACATGACCCGTGAGTAAACCATGTTTTCGTTGAACGCATTCTTATTAGTTAATACATGTTTACGTACCTCTATCTGTGCAACCCCTTCTATACTACACTTGCATGGGGTTGGAGAAAAAATTTTAGGGAAAATGAATGTCTATCTTATGTAGACTTGGACATTTATCTTCACATACATTCCATTAGAGAAGCTCTAAGATTCTAAATTAAGGATCGGAAAAAAAAAAATTCCTTAAATAGCTCCGCATGAGTAATTACCATTTATAGCTTAATTATTTCAAGGGCATGTAATAGAGTAAGTACTTGATTGATTTTGGCATGGAATAGAGTAAGTAATATTGATTTTCTGAATTTGAAATAGCAGTAATTACTATAACGAGCGCAGATACTATAATATTTGTTAACGTATTTACGTTGATATTCCAAGTACTTGACTACTGCAGGTCTATAGGATTTGTGCGACGAATTAAAGTCACAAGGAAATCCATAATTTTATTCTTTGGTCATGGCACACAGTAAGATGGCGATGTTGTTGGTAGTACTCTTTTTCGTGATGATGAGCTTACGCTATAATGGCGCAGAAGGAAGGAATATCGTTGGTGTCGAGGATTTGACGTTGGAAAAACAACTAAGGGTTTTAAATAAGCCTTCTATCAAAACTATTCAGGTATATCTCTATTTTTAATTTGCAAGAAGAAATTTTTTGTTTGCTAATACAATTAAAAGTTACTGTTTGTTAAGAAAGTGATATGATTTTAACAGTTGGTAACATATTAACAATTTATTTTTATTTTTTGATAGACTGAACATGGAGACATCTTTGATTGTGTTAATATCCACAAGCAACCTGCTTTTGATCATCCATTAATCAAGAGTCACAAGATCCAGGTAATACATGTAACTTTAAATCAATACTTCGATCCTCATGTATGTATTGTTTTTAAAAAATTTGGATATTTTTTTAGATGAGACCAAGTTCGCTTCCTAAGAAAAGTTCATCAACAACACAATCTCTGAAACACCGTTCCAAACCTTTGGGATGTCCATATGGTACTGTCCCTATAAAAAGGACTAGCAAAGAAGACTTAATCCGGTCTAGAACGTTTTCAGAATCATCATTTAATAATAATGTCCTTAGCCGTCGTTAGAGGTGTAAACGCGTCGGCGATGTACGCCCTAACACACGAAGTCGCGTGCTTCACGTGCCGTGTGCCGTGCCGTGCTGTGCCAACAATTTAAACGTGTTGTGCCGTGCTGTGCTTTACTAGTCAAGAGCTAGGCACAGCACAGCCCACGGGCACATCACACGAATAAACGTGTCGTGCTGTGCCGTGCTGGCACACGTGCTATAAACAATTTGAAATCACTTAATGTATACATTAAGTCGGACATTATCACAAGAATTTAATTAGACAACATATCATTTGAAATTACTTCAAGTAAAACTAACATGTTAATTCATTAAAAAGAAATAGCCTATCAAATATAAAATTGAATTATTGTCATGTAAATTAATGTTCTAGTTAAATATATGTGACGACATTATAACAACGATATTGAAATATATTTTCCAAATATTAAGGTATTATATGTGTTGTTATAAATAAGCCAACATGAAATGTTAAAAACTAGCTAGAATAGTGACTCTTTTGTGAAATATACAAAAAATGTGATGTATTATGCCTTGTTATATGGTGTATTTGTACATGTTATGACGTGTTTCTTAACGTCTTTGGGCCGGGCTGGGCCACGTGCTTATCCGTGCCGCGTCTTTGTCTTTGCTATCGTGCCAATTAGTCAAACCCAAAGACGCCCCATTTAACTAACGTGTTGTGCCGTGGCTGAGCTAAGTCACGTGTCTGGGTCAATGTGCTCAAATTTTAGCGTCTTTGGTCAACATTTCGTGCTTAAAGCGGCACAGCCCAATTTACACCTCTAGCCGTCGTGGTGATATTGAGCAGCAATCTATCCTTAAAGTTGCACCAGCTGGCCAGCATGTAAGTTCATCAGATCTATTGGTTTAATGTTGTACATACTTTTGCTTAATCTGTATATTTACTAAATCACCTACAAAAATCCATTAATAAATCTTACATTTGTAATTTCCTGGATCAGTTAGCCATTCTCGGAACAGACCGCAACATTACAACTCCTATTTATGGAGTTCACGCATATATTAATATAGCTAATCCAACAGTCGGAAACGATGAATTTAGCTCTGCTCAAGTTTGGATTGAATCTGGTCCTGCAGATGATGTCAATACAATACAAGCTGGATGGGCGGTACGTACTAACACATGTTCTTCTTTTCTTTAATATCCCGCAACATCATTGTTTTTGTAAGATAAAACTAATGACATTTTTTTTTTTAATGTATGGATTGATAATTTAATAGGTCGCACCGTCTTTGTTCGGGGATAACAAGACTCGGTTTTTTGTATATTGGGATGTAAGTAGAGAAATCTATCTATGTTGAAATGGTTTGTGCACAAAAACTAATGTGATTGTTTAAAGTATTATGTACCTTATGTTTGAGCAGGCAAAACCAAATACTGGTTGCTACAACATGTATTGTCCTGGCTTCGTACAAGTCGACAAAGATTATACAGTTGGTTCGGTGATGGACCAAATTTCAGTATATGATGGACCGCAGTACAGAATGAAACTCGCGATCTATCAGGTTCAATTTTACATGTGTACCGATTCTTAGAATGTTTTGGATTGAAAAATCTAACTCTGAAACTGTAAATTGTCGTTTAATTTGATAATTAATACCGTGACTACCGTATTTCCACAATGCAGGACAAAAAAACTGGCCACTGGTGGCTACAAGCTGGGGAGGAAGATAAGCTTATTGGATATTGGCCAAATTCTTTGTTCGCTCATATGGGGAGTCAAACAATTCAAGGTGCTCAATTTAACGCATGGGGTGGATTAGTTAAAACCTCTCAAAGTGGATTACCAGCTCCTCAAATGGGGAATGGACATTTCCCAAATGGAGACTATTACAGGGCTTGTTCAATAGTTAATCTCCAGATTATGGATGACTTTAATCACTTTGTGAACATCAACAAACATGGTCTTGATTTCGATAGATATGCAGACCGTCCAGACTGTTACCAAATAGAAAACCGTTTTCATTCCAAACGTGAAGATCAACAATATGGATTTTTGTTTGGCGGGCCAGGAGGTGCTAACTGTTAGCTTCATACCTAAATGTTCTTATTTTAATTCAGTTTTTCAAATGCGACACTTAATAATCTTAATTAGTATACAGAATATATAGCTGGTTAATATGTTTACCTTTATATATCTCTACTCATTCATTTTACTTAAGTTTCTAAGTTCAGATAGATGTTTCTAACTTCTAAATGTGAACTATTTTACTTAATATTTCCGAGTTCCATTAGATTTTCTAAGTGTTCCAGATACATAAACCGATTCCTCTATTGAACTGGTTTGATCAAAACATTAAATATTGCAGACCTCTTTGTGGCTGTATGATATACCGGGACTTCGTTAAACTTGCCAAGACAAACAAATACAGTTGCATGGAGAATTACACATTTTCATCGCTTCCAATTACTAAAATCTCAAAAACCAATTTTTTTTCATTTTTATTTTTTCTCTCAAAAATCCCAACTCTCTTACACAAATCTGATTTCCCTACTAATTTACCAATAATACTTAACTTTAATCAATCACTAACATTATCGATTAATCATTATTATTAAATTATAATCATTAATATTAAAGTAATGGCATTACTTCCGTAATTAATATATGGTGCATTGGCAATGATCCTATTTTGTCATTATTATGTATCCTATTTTGTCATTATTAATATATGGTGCATTGGGGTGCACATTACGACCAACCTTATTGGTTCTTTGGAATCTTGATTAATTAAAATTTTGCACTCTATGCATTGAAGATTCTTGACTTTGAATTATGAACTCATACAGTAATAGTTAGAAATTGTTGAATTTCGGTTATACTTTTTTTTGGAGGAATTTCTAGATTGTAAATGAAAAGGAGAGGTACTAAGTACACCACCAACCTTTGGTTTCGGTAACATGTATGGAAAAAACCTAATACAGTTAAAAGTATATCTTTGAACAATATGTATATATAGTTATTCTCTTATCTCTTCCACAATCAATATGCCTAGACTAAGAAGTCCATGAACCTGATTGTGTATAAGAGTAGTTGGACGATCTCACAAATCAATATCCAAGATCAATCTAGTCGTATCCAAATCTAGAGGATCCGAATAAGACAAGTACGAAACTTGTAATTTATGTTTCAACATACGAATTCAATAAGTACAAGTCTCGGTATTGATCACAATTAATAAGGACTTAAACTATTTATATTAATAACGTACTACTTATGTTAATCCTTTATTATAAAGATAAAACAATATAATACAGAAAAACACAAGACACCAGAAATTTTGTTAATGAGGAAAACTGTACATGCATACAAACCTAGGACCTTGTCCATCTTTGAATAAGAAACTGTATTAAGCCGCTACAGACACTATCTTACTATTAAACTTCGGAGTGGAATGTAATTGAAACCGAATTAACCCTCCAAGCAATTCAGCTACAGTCATGCTCCTTATGTCTATTGAACCTCGAAAGACTCTAAGCAATTAATTCCCTTAGATGACGTCCTTTACAACCTCAGAGTTACT
Organism: Papaver armeniacum; assembly: GCA_023531295.1. Classification (NCBI taxonomy): domain Eukaryota; kingdom Viridiplantae; phylum Streptophyta; class Magnoliopsida; order Ranunculales; family Papaveraceae; genus Papaver; species Papaver armeniacum. The sequence goes on from JAJJWW010010891.1 coordinate 83,824, forward strand.
TTAACCTAAGTGAAGAATTTTGGTGCCGATCCTCCTCTAACATATAAGCCTATTTGATTTTCCTTTTATCTTTGGATCTAGGTTTGGGAATATGTTTGCAATAGACAAGTCTAGCTAACATCACAAATCCGGAACATACACTCAGTTAGTTGAGAAGCCTGGTGTTGATGGTGGTTTCTAGACAAAGGGTAAAATCGTAAAACCCCGAATAACCTAATGTCACCGGTGACACATTTATTAGAACATTCAATGCATGTAGTCAGTAATTAATAGTGGGTATTTTTTCAAATTAGGGTTACAACGAACAAAACCCAAATTCCCCTCCGTGCCAATGGTAAATCATGTCAGCCACACCTAGCCCAAGCTAGCCGCGCCATGCCAAACGCACTCTTCCTTGGTCCTAGCTATGCTAGTCACACCAAACACGCCAAAGCATGCCAACCATGCTATCCGCACCTCCATGCCAATGAAAAATCATGCCAGCCACACCTAGCCCAAGCTAGCAGCGCCATGCCAAACGCACTCTGCCTTGGCCTAGCTATGCTAGTCACACCAAACACGCCAAAGCATGCCAACCATGCTAGCCGCACCTCCGTGCCAATGGCAAAACATGCCAGCCACACCTAGCCCAAACTAGCCGCGCCATGCCAAACGCACTGGCCTTGGCCCTAGCTATGCTAGTCACACCAAACACGCCAAAGCATGCCAACCATGCTAGCCGCACCTCCGTGCCAATGGCAAATCATGCCAGCCCACACCTAGCCCAAGCTAGCCGCGCCATGCCAAACACACTCGCCTTGGCCCTAGCTATTCTAGTCACACCAAACGCGCCAAAGAATGCCAACCATGCTAGCCGCACCTCCGTGCCAATGGAAAAACATGCCAGCCACACCTAGCCCAAACTAGCCGCGCCATGCCAAACGCACTCTGCCTTGGCCCTAGCTATGCTAGTCACACCAAACGCGCCAAAGCATGCCAACCATGCTAACCGCACCTCCGTGCCAATGGCAAATCATGCCAGCCACACCTAGCCCAAGCTAGCCGCGCCATGCCAAACGCACTCTTCCTTGGCCTAGCTATGCTAGTCACACCAAACACGCCAAAGAATGCCAACCATGCTAGCCGCACCTCTGTGCCAATGGCAAATCATGCCAGCCACACCTAGCCCAAGCTAGCCGCGCCATGCCAAACGCACTCGCCTTGGCCCTAGCTACGCCGGGTCACACCACGCCAAGCCAAACACCCTTACCTTGGCCCTAGCGCGCCATGCCAATGTAGCGCCGCGCCTAGGCTTGCAAACCGTGCAACCTAGGCCAAATTGGCCACGCATGCCATTGGCACATGCCAACACGCATCGTCGGTAGCTTTTCTTACAGTGTCGTGGCCTAATAGCCGAGCGTGCCATTGGCACATGCCAACACGCTCGCTGGTAGCTTTTCTTACCAAGCCGTGGCCCTAATGACCGAGCATGCCATTGGCACATGCCAACACGCATCGCTGGTAGCTTTTCTCACCAGGACGTGGCCCAAATTGGCCATGCATGCCATTGGCACATGCCAACACGCATCGTTGGTAGCTTTTCTTACCAGGCCGTGGCCCTAATGGCCAAGTGTGCCATTGGCACATGCCAACACGCTCGCTGGTAGCTTTTCTTACCAAGGCGTGGCCCTAATGGCCGAGCATGCCATTGGCACATGCCAACACGCTCGTTGGTAGCTTTCATTACCTAGCCGTGGCCCTAATGGACATGCGTGCCATTGACACATGCCAAACACGCATGCTGGTAGCCTAACTTGCAAGCCGTGCAACCTAGGCCAACTTGGCCGTACGTGCCATTGGCACATGCCAAAACCCATGCTGGTAGCCTAACTTGCAAACCGTGCAACCTACCACCAAGGAATTCCGCACATGCCATTGGCACATGCCACACACGCCACTAGCAGCTCTGGCATTGCCACTTACACTCAACGTGCAACCTACCACCAAGGAATTCCGCACATGCCATTGGCACATGCCACACACGCCACTAGCAGCTCTGGCATTGCCACTTACACTCAACGTGCAACCTACCACCAAGGTATTCCGCACATGCCATTGGCACATACCACACACGCCACTAGCAGCTCTGGCATTGCAACTTGCACTCAAGTTGTAACCCGCAAAAAAGGTGATCTGTTGTCAATCCGTCAAAAATAATTTCACTTTCTTACTCACTAAATTTAAATGAAGTACAAAGTAAGGAAGAGTTCGTATCCACAGAGAGGCAATTGTTGTTATGCGATTTTCAGTTTCTAAGGTAACCAAGGGGGGATGTTTGTTGTTTTATCTAATAAATAAAAGTAATTGAAAGCAAAGTAAGTAATTGGAATAATCAATAAGGAGAAGATATTGGTCACGGGATAGTATCATTCACAAACATGTATTTTCATCAATGATTAGAATTGGTATTTTAATCTCTCATCTACTAATAGTCCTAGGATACCTTGATTGCAAGTATATCCCGCTAATTCTCTGTTTTCATCACAACCACATTAAAAGATGCATATGTGAATTCTTCCTAGAAAGCAACCTAAAGTGTAAAAGCACAATTAGATTTAACTCCCTAAAAGCAATAAATTCTATGGAATAAGACTAATCAATGCAAACGAATGTGTAAAAGCACTAAACATTTTAACAAAAGTTATGATTCACTTGTGACTAGTAGGATATATCACTACAAGCACTACCCACAATTATGCTACTTAGAATCGGGATAAACAACTTTTTCGTATTGAAAACCCTAATATAGCTCTAGAGATGAATGTAAATCGGATTGATTCCGGACTCAACCAAACAAACAATCAAATCATATAACACTATTAATTGTGAATCACAAACAATAAAATATTGAGACAAAACTAATTCATTGAATCATATAACATATTGAGAAATCGACTTTATCCCATAACCAATAATATTTGTCTAGCTACTCATAGCTATGGAGTTCATCATAATAATATTAATTGAAAATAAGAAGATGAACAAAAGAAAACCCTAGAAGCGTAAACAAAACCGGCTCTCCAAAGTTCCAAGAAAAATATATGTGATCAACGTTGTAGAAACTTTTCCTTTTATAGCTTTTATCCAACTTCTAAAATTAGGTCTTCATAGCCCAAAGTCCAAGTGGTCCACCAAGCCCATATCTAAGAAAAACCCATGTGAAAATATGTCCCAAAAGTGGTCGCCGGAAATCTGGTATTGTGGACGGAACTTGGCCGGAAAAGTCGTCGGAAAACATCTCAGGTGACCGGCAAAGTCCGCCTGGTCACCAGTCAACGAGTCACATCGGGTCAACTCGGTCAAACCGAGTCAAATCGGGTAGCTCAGTCAAGATCACTGAGTCAGATGAGTCTGTCTTAACTGAGTGACTAGGCTGAGTTGAGTTCTTGGCCAAAGCCATTTTGCAAAAGCCAAAGTTGTGTTGCACCAGGATGGTGCATCACTCACTTCCAGCCAACACCACATTGCAATTCAGCTTCAGAAGCTCATCATATCCACAACCTCTTCTAACTTCCCTGTTACAGTGCACTTCTCATTTGAAACAACACAGCATTTCAGCTTCACCTCAAAAAGCCTCGCAGACCTCACACCCACCTCCGCAATGCTCACTGCAACCTACACTCAGTTCAAGTCTTAAGTCCCTAGCCTGAAATTCAACACACCAAAGATAACCCATTTCGCAGATTCAATGGCTTGCAATCCCTCGTGGAACCAGCCGCCACCGTCTCTTTCTGTAACCCTGGCAACTCTCTTTAGATTATAACAGCAGGCTCATATGGCAACCATCTCCACATGCAATGAAGCATCTTCACCAGAACCAACACTGCCATCAACTCATTGCCACCATCCATTCATACTACTACTGCCGCTATTGACCTGAAATACTACACTGCACAGATTAAATCCATACACCAGCTTCTTTTGTAGTTCAGTTCACTGCATCAATTGTAGCTTCATGGTTAACACCCATCTACGAAACAGCATCAACATCCTAAACCTCATTTCCACCATCTTCACAATACAATTACCCAGACTATCAAATCCACAACCACAATCACCAGATTCATATCCAAGTTCAATTCCATTTTCCTGCTGCAACAGCTCACACATTTCCACTTGTAGCTGCATCCATCAAATCCCTGGGCAGCAAACACAACACCACCATTGCATCATGCACCAACATTCCATTCATCTCATATTCAAGCACCACAAATTCCATCTCCACATCGAATCTTCACACTTTGGCAGTAGCTGACTACATCATGGCCTCATTGACCTAATCAATGCCATCACCTAAATAGCTCTGCCAGTCCTTGTAAACCTCAATGCCACAACTGAACCCAAATCCACCAGTACCTAGCCACTTCTGCGACTCCATTGCTAACTTCGAGAATTAATGGCACAACTCAACAACTCGACTCCTCTCGAGCTCCATATGGCTGCAGTCGACCACCATCACCATTCCATCTTAGCACCAATTGAGCCTTGCCTTAACTGCAGCTATCTGTAGCTTTTCCTTATAACCAATCTCAGCTGTTTCTTGTGCACCACCAAGCCCACTGACAACTCCATCTGTCCAACGAACATTATGTGCATCTCACAACCCCTAGCCACAGGATAACCCCTCAACCTGAGTTCTCAACCCACTCTCTATTTCTGTCATTAGCAGCAACAACTCATTCCATCTACTGCAATTCATATCACCACTTCACTGACTTCTCAGCTGCACCAACAACGTTGTAAAACTCTCCACCTAGCATTCTACACTTCAGCAAAACCTTTCTCCATTTCCTCTCTTTGATCCAACATCAGCATTCAAACACAAACCCATTTCCAGTTCCTTCTTCTCCGAGTGCTAACCCTATGAACATAACCCAGAGAAACATCACCATTTCGAGTCATCACTATGCCAAATATACATTCATCTCAACCCAACTTCCCGTATCTTCAAAATCTAGCCATTAACAGACCCGTATGCAATATCCATCGAATTTATTCCAACAGCCACATCTTGTTCTTGACAACAAACCCTAGATTCAATTAGCAGAAAGTTCACAAACTGTGACTCAAACTCTTCCCAATTTCTTCCCTATCTCAAAAACATACCCGCAACTCAATCGAAATTAACTCAAACCCATACCTTCAAAACCTTTGTAAACTTGAATTACATCATGCATCTGAATTTCTCCATCTTCTTCCCAGCAACAGGCAAGCATCAACAAAACCCATCTTGAATCTGTTCCAATTCCATCAGTTCAACCACCAGGATCGATCTTCTCTGTAGCATCTTGAGCACTAATTTCCTGTAGCATTCACCATCAACACCAAGCTTGTAGTTCTTCTCATCTTCTCTGTGGATCGGCAGCCTTAGATGAAGAAGATAGGAAAAGAAGAATAAGAATCTTCTTCAGTTCGACCTAATTTAGGTCTTTAACTTTGGGACGTGCTATTACACCCAATGATACTCACACCCTCTGAAAAATGATAAGGGATACCCTGAATGACAACCCCTTAACTCATGCCTTCAAAAGAGAGTTGCCCCTTAACCTTAACTGGGCTCCAGATAGTGTTCTGTAGTTGCAGGAAATCCCACACTACACCCCTTACTCAGTTTTGCTTAATTAATCCATTGAAAGATGTGTGATCAAGAATATTTATTAATTGATTCCATGAAATGTTTACACAAGACAATAGAATTACACTTGAAAATTAAAGCGCTCTTAAACTTTCTCTCTCCTAATGACTTGCTTCACAATTCAAAAAGATCTCCCCTACAACAGATTCACTTAGCCCTTTATATAGGGTAATACATAGTGGATGACAGCTAAGCTATCCTTTATTTTCGGGAATGTCTCGCGAAGTGTCGCAAATGCACAAATATTTATTCTCGCGACACTTCTTAGCCCTCGCCAAGTTTCATGTCTTCCAATTGTTTCGTTTGTCGTTATTCATCGCGTCGTTTATCTTAACTCTCTCGACTCCCTCGCGACACCGCTCGTTTATTAATCCCGCGAACCTTGTCCGTTGCGATATTATGATCCTACATCTTGCCTCTTTTTCCTTGAATATTGCTTGAAGAGCGATTTTAAGGAAAAATTCATTGTTGTAATAATCATTGGTTTTAATTGGTGAAGGAACGAGCAAAAGAATACTTTTCTTGAAAAGTACGTACTTGCCTCTATTCTTTTAGCGAAGTTCAAGCTTCTTTGTAGTATATATATGAAGTTCCGTCTCCCTCGTCTCTCCTTACATCTCCTCCATGAGGAGAGAATGTCATGAGAATCAATATTTTGATTTGTTGCGACTACTTATCTTTATCCGTTTCAACTCCGTACTATTACATGGTTTTGACTATTAAAGTCTTTTCTTGACACGTCTCTTCCAACCGTTTATTCTCGACCGTTCGTGTCTCTTCTCGCATTAAATTCCCTCGTTTTTCTCAAGAATCTTTTTTGATTTTTCTATATATAGCTTTCTTTTCCTCCTCTTTTCTTCCTTTAGTTTCTCTCTCGCAACTTTTCTTGACTCTCTCCTTCCGCAATTTGCGCTCCCGCTATCAGTAAATCTTTTCTTCATCCCTTCTAACGCCGATCCTAATCTCCAACCTCCCATCCATTCCCATACCGATAATGGCTTTCATTAGTCGTGCATACAAATCTTCTTTTGATGAAGTTCAATGTGTTGCTCGAGAAGGGTTTTACTCTATCAACCATTCCCGATCAAGAATCTTCATCTATTCTTTCGCAAAGTTGTTTTCCGATCATCAATGTGATGATCAAAAAATTATAGTCTCGCTTAGGTCACTTCTCGCAGACTTCCCATTCCCTTATACAACCGAAATGCCTTTATTTTATGAAATCTTGGCCCATGAAAAATTCTCTCTGGGCTGTTTATCAATTAAGTGGTGATTGCATTCGCCTAATGCTTGAGTTCGCGAACCGTGGTGCTGGCAAAGGATCTTTATACCCTAATACTGTTAGAAACCCCGATTTCGCAGACTTGGAAATAGCTGCTGAGAAGTACACTGTAGAGAACTTTTTTGAAAATTATGCAGTTGATAAACATGAGGAATGCGAAATTCGCTGGGGCATTTGCTCGAAAAAGAAGGATAATGTCCCCGAGGATAAATTACTCATGCAAGATATTGATGGGCACCCGGCAACAATACTACTCCTCTCCACTCCAAAGATGAGAAGTGGTGGGTTGTACCCTTGGTTTTAAATGTCCCTTACATCGCGGCTCGCATATTCTTCCCCGCGAATCTCGCAGATATCATCCTTGGGAATTCAAATGGCCTGATAAGGCAAAAGAGGTATGTTTCCCACTTCAAATCTTGCTTTCGCAACTTTATATTTGCTGAGTTTGTGAAACTTTTCAGATCGCCAAATTGAGAAGAAGCTACAAGAATAACCCGTTGGAGAGTACTCTGACGATACTTCGATCGCTTACGGGTGAAGTAAGAAACATTTCCTTTGTTATTTGAAACAATATTGTTGCCTCTGTTTCTTATCTTTAACCGTATGCGAAGGTTGGAGTTGAAGAAGTCAGTAAACGCGAAGATTAGAAGTAAGGGTAAACCGCTGCTCGCAAAGATAAATCTTCTCGCTCCATTATCTAAGAAGTTTAAAGACTCGCCTTCTTCTCGCCTTAGCTCAAGCTCCGAATCTTCCGACGAGGATAACCATGATTCGAATCCTTCTCTCGCTAAAGAGATTCCATTGACCCGTTCTCCTATGGATCGGCTTATCTAGCATCTTCTCGCACTCTTTCCAAGGAATGGGAGATGCTCCCCTAGCTTCCCTTGTCGGGGCTCTCGCAAATGTGTGTAATGCTTTTTTTTACTAGAGGGCAATAATTCTTTCAATGGAGCCTCTAGAATTGTGTCTCCCGACTTCTTGAATGCACTTGGGTCTTTGGTATGCATGCGCCATATTTCCCGTTAATTTTAAATTTTTAAATATATATATATTAACGGTTTTTCTATCTTCTTTCATAGGCTGGAAAACTTCTTTTGTAGTTGCCTCAGATCTTGAGAGAAGACGCAACAATCTTGAAAAGAGAAATTTACAATTGAACAAGAAGACCCAAGAGCTGGAAGTTGAAGCCGCGTCATCTCGCGATAAGATTCAAAAATTAGAAGCCGATCTCGGACTCCCAAAAGGAGAGAGTATCTACTCTTCGTAATTCAAATCAAGAACTTTATGGTATAGTAATTTTCAATTCTCAAATCCTTTTCATGTTATCTTTTATTTTTCTTTGTCTGACTATTATTCTCGCAGACGTATATAATCTCTCCGAAGAATCCATTCTTCTCCATTCATTTCCCGAGCCTATGAATGATGATGTCCTTCTTACTCACCTCAATCAATCTCTAAGTAGTTTCTCAAATAAAACTAACCTCCTTTCATTAAAGGATCTTCAATCCAAATATCATCTCTTAGAGATCGAACACAGATCTAGTTTAAATTTAACTAATCGCTTTAAACGAATGTACCTTGATTCCGAGAAGAAAATCAAAACTTTAAGGAAGAAAATTAGTGATCTCATAGATGAGAATGATCGCATTAATAAGAGGTGCACAAAGTTAGCGTAATTTCACAAATCTCTTCTTGGTGTGCAAGTTGAACGAGATGAACTCCTTCATCGAATACCATACTTAAGCAAATGAGAAGAGCAAGTTCGCTCTCTTCTTGTTATTAATAGTGATGATGAATTCGCCTGGGCTCGAAAGTTTTAGATAATGCCATGAATAACCTAGGTGTTGATGTTAGTCTTCATGCCGAGCATACTTCCTTGATTAAAGATATGATATCTCGATAGAGAAGGTTACTTATTATACCTTATCGTTTCTTACTTCGTAATATTGCTTGTAAATTATTAACTTGTTGTTACTTATTTGTAGAATCCGAGAAGAGACTTCAAGTTAGAATTAGAGAGCTTGAATCTGAAAAAGAACAACTCGCCAGAATTTTCCAATGAGAATTGAAGAACTTGAAATCGAAAAAGAACAACAGAAAGAGTCTCTCCCTTCGCGAGAATAAATATTTCAAGTTGAAGAAACAATTTCTAACGATGTGGCGAATTTTAATAATGATGCCGTTCGTTTTCGCAATGAAGCCATGGAGTATGTTTGTAATGACCACAATATCCCTCTCGCATTCATATCCTCGGCTTTTCGAAAAGGTTCCCGAGAATCGCCTATCTCAGACGTTTCGATAGTGAGGCTAGCGAAGAAGAAAATTTCGCGATGAGAATAATAAGATCAAGAATCAGATAAAGGAGAAGAATCACCAAAGAGATAATTCTTTTTGTTTTCTTTTCGCCGCTCGTAATATCTCGCACATTTTCGTATCTCTTTATCGTAGTGTACTTCTTGGATTGTTCCCCCTAAATTCAATCTTCACTCCCCTTTTTTGGTAGTTCTTCCTTGTAATATAATTGGCTAACATTATTGATGTATAACTCTTTCATCGTAAGATGAATAACAATATTCCATCTTTTCCATTCCCATACTTGCCTCTCGTTATTTATCTTCGATGGAAGATTTTAATTGTCATCATGTATTTTGTTGGATAATTATCTTATTGTTGTTGAAATGTATCGTTGCGACGAGGTCGCGGGTATCTTCATAAATTAAGAATCCTATTTATCTCGCCTTATCATTTCGGTAGTCTTTATTTTATCTCTTCTTGTTACGACAAGGTCGCAGGCCGCCTTTACATTTTCATGCAATGGCCCATTGACCTTGCCTTATCATTTTTGTGTGGTCTTCCAAGTTAGACCTCCCTAATTAGAGGTCTTCCCCGCCACCTTTTATCGCGACAAAATCAGCAGGACGTCTTTACACTTGCATGTAAAGACCCATTGATCTTGCCTTATCATTTTCCAAGTATTTTTGCCTCTGCAGGATGTTTTAGTTGCGACAATATGACAGGCCTAGATATCCTTGCGAACATAAATCCCCATGACATTGCCGTCTTGCGACGAAATCGCAGGACGTCCGTACACTTTCGTGTAAAGACCCATTGATCTCGCCTTACCCTCGCGTTAGTATTATTGCCTCTGCAGGATCATTGCACAAATATGACAAGCCTAAATTCTCTTGCGAAAACATAGCCTTATGACATTTGCGTCTGTTTTGACACTCCCCTAATGGAGAGCGTCGCCTTATCATCTCCCCGGTTGCCCCTTCAAGGAGGCGAAACATCGGCCATACAAGACTAGCTCCTCCCATCCGGTCTTAACAACAACCAGCTTGTTTTCGCAGCCTCTTATCCCTTATACCTATAGGGTTTATGGTTACGAGACTGCACCATAAGTGGAGTTTTCTTCAAGCGAGTGCAACATATGCCAAGACTTGCCAAGAATGGCTGTGGTAGGTTCATCCATCCCGGCACTCGCTCAACCGTGTACCTCGGCGCCTTGAGCATACATCGACTCCTTGGAAGAGACCCTCGGTCGCCCAAACAGTGGTATAACCTTATATATATAGTTGGGAATCCAAGGTACCTCTTCCTGGATAGGCTTTCATGGGCCCCAAATTTTCATGACTCAGCTTCAGGAGCGGTGTAACCTTCCCCCGAGCCATGTCGAGAGATACCCCTTATATGACGCACTTTAGGTCTTACATTTGCCTCTTACGAAATGTTATTCGCGAACTAGGGTGTACGCCATAAAGGTTCGTCCCATTCTTTTACTCATTCATCTTTGTTAAATCATTCAATCATTCATGTTTCATTATTTGTTGATATTTGTTTACGAAGTATTCGCAAAATTCCATTTTATTTGTTGTATTTTCATTTTTCTTTCTTAACCGAATTCTCATATACTCTTGATCATGAGATTCTCGCACATCATTACTTCAATTGCTACTTTTTCTCCTGCTTTTGTTGATTATTCACTTCTTATGCCTTTTGTTCCTCATATCCTTCGCTTCTTTATTATCATAATATTCGCCTGTCTCTAGGCATTCACCTCGCGAGGTATGCTCAGTCCTCACTTCTATAGCATCCACTATCAGTTTTTCCTTTCTCTGCTCATCTCTCACATGTTGCTTCCAACCCTTTCTTTTGGCATTTCTTTCTTCGCAGCTTTCTACATCGACCTCATGACATTGTTGCGACTCCTTCCAATCTCCCTGTATGATACCAATGCCGTTTGGATGTGGAAATTTTATACATTGGTGGTATGTTGATGCGACCCCCAAGATTTCATGAAGCCATGGCCTCCCAATCAGTGCATTATACCTGAGATTCCACGTCAACCACACGTAATAAAACATCGCTTGATAATCCTTGTAGAGGTATTCTCATGTGAATCTCTCCCTTTGGCTTGTTTGCAGTGCCATTAAAGCCATATATTTTGTATGTCGAGGGGATCAAATCCTCATCCTTTCCTCCCATCGTCTTGTAAGTATGGTAAAAAGAATATTCACCGAACTTCCCAGATCGATTAGGATTCGGTTGATCGCCCAACAATCTTCTCGCTTCATCATCTTCTCCATCAACCGGTTTTGGGTTAATCTCTAGTTTCACAACCAACGGGCTATCATGTGTTTCTCTTCCTTTTGGCACTTCATCTCAGCAGAGAAAGAGATAGTCTTCACTGCCACTTTTCTAATCACGTCGTTCTCGCTGGACTCATTATTTCTTTATCATTAGAATCTCTCGCAAAGACTCTACTGAGCACGTTGTCATGAAATTCTTCGATTGTGCGATATGAGTGGACAATATAATTGCAATTCAAATTTTTAGCTTTTGTTCCGACTTCTATCACAAATGTTTCCTTTCCTTTTGACACTCGCTCGCGCATCTCTCTCGTGGTGGTGGTAATGTCTGGCCTTTTTCTTCTCCCTTTAGAAAGTGATTCAGCTTCCCTTGATCAATCATCCTGAGAATAATTCTCTTTATGTTTCTACAATCGTTTGTTTGATGCCCATGGAAGCGGTGATAAGAGCAAAACTCATGACTTCTATCGCTTGGCGGTGGTTCCATTCCCACGTTCCAAGGTGCTGGTACATTTTCCATCACAAGTATAGCTTCCCAGATCTTTTCCACACTGGCGTTCAGTGGAGGCATCTTAATCTCTTCCCATACTATTCTCGCGACTTCTCTCGCCCTCCATGGTTATTTTGCCTTCGTCCACCGTAAGTTTCTTGCACATGATCTAGCCTCTGAATCTTATTATTGCTGCCACGGTTGTAGTAGTTCCTTTCTTGTTCAAACTCTTCTTGGTCGCGGCTTCCCATGGCTACTATCTTTCGCTGTCCATCATCAGCCTTCTTTGCTTGCTGTCCTTGCGAAGTGCTCGCCACTGTATTTATGAATTGAGGCAACAAGCTTGCGTTCGCAGCATTTGAGTTTGTGTTCGCGATCGGATAAGAATTCATTTCATTCTGTCTTTCTTCTAAGGCAATATATTCTTCCCGTAACTCTCGCAGCTTCGCCATCGTGATTGTATTTTTGATTCTAAAAATTTTAATGTATAACAAGTTAGTCGCGAAGAGAGCATTCACAAATGAGAGGCTGAGATATCTTTCTCAACCCGTCCCGCCATTTCGCTACACATGGTCCTCCATCTTATTGTCAACTGCCTTAAGCTCTCGCCAACTCTTTGTTTCAACCCGAATACATCTTCAATACCTGGTCGTGAAGAGTTGTTACTTATGTATGCTCCCAGGAATGTGGCTTGTAAATGGTTAAATGATGTGATTGTGTTCCTTGGCAGACCTTCAAACCATTTTAGTGCTTCTCCTATTAAGCTTGATGCGAAATATTTGCACAAAGATAGCATCATGATTCTCCCACCGCAACATACATCTCATATAAGCCTTGATATGTTGTACCGCACAAAGTTGTTCCATCAAAGATGTTGGTTAATGCAGGTAGATTGCACTTAGGAGGTACTCCTCCCATCTCTGTACTTCTAGCGTGAAGGGATTCTTCGCAGCTTTTTGCGATGGCTTCGCCCAATTGTTTCCTTCCTCCTTCCCTTCCATTGTTCAAGAATCCTCTCATTTCAGCCGCTTCTCTTAAGATTTGTTCATTTGCCTCTGACCGGGTCTTTTTAGCTCGCCTCTCTCCTTCTACGCTCGTGCCTGTTTTGACCTTCTTGCTCGTTATTTTCTTCTCTTCTTTCCCTGCGACGTTCTTCTTCGTTTCTTTCTCCAATTCGCACGCCATTATATTGGTTGTTCTCTCTTCTTGGCTGTCTCTCAGCTCTCCTCTGCACCCTCTCATATTCTTCATTAATATTTCTATTGGTACGATTTTGTTCCCTCCTTCTTTCCCGGTTGTCGTGGTTATTCTGCCGGATTGCCTCTTCCATCTCTTGATTTTCCATTTCTCGCTCTTACCCTTTCTCTCGCGAGCTAGCCGTGCTTGTTCAATGTAAAGTGCCTCTCAATGTCATCCTCAATTTCTCTGTTTCTTCTCAATGCTTCTCTCCCGTGCAAGATTATTCTCCTTCAAGCACTGGTCATTCGGCCCTTGGAGTTGCATGTTTCCTTGATTTTCCCTATTCCGCTCATCTTGAAGATTTTCGGGCTGAGGAATATAACGATCTTCCATTTCCCTCTTCTCTCGCCATGCTCGTGTGCTTGAATTTTGTGTTTCTTGTTGGTTTTCTTCCTCGGTACTTTCGTTGGTAAAACTCTCCTTCTTTCTTCCCTAATCGATCTTGAACTTGATCTCACACTACTTCTTGATCTCCTATTTTGCAATCTCATATTTTCCATCCTCAATTCATGATTCTCGTCTTGTCAAGTTTGCTCGTTCCTCCGCCTCTAGTCGCTCTCTTCATGTATTGTTTGTCTCAATCTTTCTAACGCTGCGATTTCTTCATTTCCTGGATTCATTTCTCCATTCATTCCTTGCTCTCCTCCTCCTTGTCCATTGTTCACCACCGCCGCTCCTCTTCCCTCTCGTCTTCGTAATCGGACCTCCAAGTATGTACACTTACTCTATCATAATCCACAATGCGTTTGCTACCGGGAGATCGGTGGTTGATTTTGATTTTCTTCATCATTTCTCATATTCATCCTTGATGATCCTCCGTTTCATTCCTCCTTTATCCAAAGAAGTCTCCCACTTCTTCTTACAATCGTTGGTTGCCCTTGTACGTTTCTTCTTCTAGCCATTTTTCTTTTTCAATGAATTCTTGAGTATCACTCCAAATCTTTTCTCTATTAATCCAAATTCTTTCCAATTTTCAATCACCGCTCTCTCCCTCGTTTCTAGCGCATATGTAGTTGGGTGAAATCCCACACTACACCCTTACTCGTTTTGCTTAATTAATCCATTGAAAGATGTGTGATCAAGAATATTTATTAATTGATTCCATGAAATGTTTACACAAGACAATAGAATTACACTTGAAAATTAAAGCGGTCTCAAACTTTCTCTCTCCTAATGACTTGCTTCACAATTCAAAAAGCCCTCCCTCCCTACAACAGATTCACTTAGCCCTTTATATAGGGTAATACATAGTGGATGAATGACTAAGCTATCCTTTATTTTCGGAATGTCTCGCGAAGTGTCGCAAATGCACAAATATTTATTCTCGCGACACTTCTTAGCCCTCGCCAGGTTTCATGTCTTCCAATTGTTTCGTTTGTCGTTATTCATCGCGTCATTTATCTTAACTCTCTGCGACTCCCTCGCGACACCGTCGTTTATTAATCCCGCGAACCTTGTCCGTTGCGATATTATGATCCTACATGTTCGCCCGTGAAGTGACAATTTTTTCCTTTTTCATTCAAGTTGGGTGATTTCTTCTTCCTTTCCTCCGCATGACTCCAAAGTAGCTATAAACTCAAAATCAAACATAAGATACATAATTTACAAGAAAATTCGCAAAGAAAGCATAAATACTAGATATAAAATTAGGTGTTTTATGACACCCATCAAAAGGCATTCCGCACATGACATTGGCACATGCCACACGCGCCACTATCAGAGCCACTTGCACTCAAGGTTCAACCAACACTCGAGACATCAACACAAACTGGGGGATGCTTTCCAGGGTCTTGGTTTGGCGGTCACAGCATGCAGCGTACACTACGCTCATATTAAGAAAGCGTGAATGGGAATAAAACGGTCAAATAAATTAGGAAATAATGGTGAAAACGTTTTCATCCATAAACACCATGCGGTTACCACCTCCTCACATTATTTCACCCTTTACTCTCTTCCTTCATGAGGCCAGGGTACGTTTCAATCTCGACTTGTATAAATAGGTCTTACCTATTTCCACCAGACAACAGGTCTCGGTCAGGAGAAAAACACAACACTATCAGAAAAGGCAACTTTGCAAGCTCTCCAAAAAAAAAGATTTCATCTCTTGCAAGCTTCCGAAGCTTTCACTTTACGATACAAGTCGAGACACTACTCTCCCGGCATTATTCTGGTCTCAACACCTTTCTTTGCTTCCTCCCCAAATCAACCCTTCTCCTCCACTTTGTGACCGAAGCAAGTCTGGAATGACCATTTCTTGGTTTAGAACGGACTTGTACTGATTGATCTCTCGAATCTAGAAAGTGCTCACGTGCAACACATTTGTTTAGGGTTTAAACCAGCTTTCTCACTCACCTACCGAATTTACCAAAATCGGTGGAAACGATTTTACCCATAAACAATTAGCGACCACAGCGGGAGGATTGATCTATCGGCTACAATGTCAGATTGTCGATCTCGTTCTTCGACCTAGATGTCAAGATGGTAGGGGAAGGCGAATCAATCCGACCAACTACCAGACAACCCGGTTACCAGTCATAAAGACTACACAAGAAAACTGGGGACTCGTCGAAGATGCTACCAGCGATTGGGGACTTGCTGGCGATGCTACCAGCAAAGCCGTCTCTTTACATGGATAGGGGCGTGTTCGCAAAAAAAAAAAAAACCTATGAAGTGAGTAAATTTAGACTAGGAAAGATATACGATCTGTTTTTAGGTTCTTAGTAAAACCGTCATACTATTGCGTCTTGTGCCGATTGCTACCACACACTTTCATAAAACCAATATTCCTTTCACAAAACATAATCAGAGTTATATTATCAAAACCAATCATCCCAGAAATAATCTAATATCCTCAAAAGCTACCACTGTCTATCAAAACCGGGCCGAACTTTGAACCAGACATCCAATATGTTTTTCAAAAAAAAAAAAAGAACCTAAATGAAAGTTTAACAGAGAAACATTCAAGGAAAATCATCCAACAGAGGTCTGCTCTTCTTGGAGAAAGTCAACTTTGCATCTTCAAGAGCCGCTGTCTTCAAAGTCAACATCTTGGAAAGCTTTTCGAGTTCTACCTCCTGTCAGTGCAATCTCCTCCGTAGAAAGGCTTTCGATTTGTCGCATCTTTCGACTTCGGATCTCGCCAAGGCCTTCGACAAACCATGAAGCGTTGAACTCCTTTTCTACACACACGTCGCGATGGTGCTCCTAGTCGACAATAACGTCTTCAGAAACGGTGTGGCCAGTCACCTCACGCATGTCCTCGATAGAAGATAAAGCCTCTTCCACACGCTTAACCAGCGCAAATCGACTAATCATCTTCTTGGTTGTGGTCATATGTCCATACTTCTCCCATATTCTGGTGTACAACGCTCATACTTAGCCCAAGACGTGAAACCTCCAACCAAAGACATGACCGGATAAGGAACCAAGTACGGGGATCGAAATGGCGCCGCAATCGGCCTCACGACTTGCAAAGGGTCTTTTTCCAATTTTTTTTTTTTTTTTTTTTTTTTTTTTTTTTTATAATTTTATTCATCATCAACGGAAGGAGTTTACAAGAATTGGATGGGAGTCTCGCAACAAGCCGAGCTCCAATCCCTTTGAATGACAACACCTAATCTATGGAAAAGGAACTCTCCAACTTTGACATTCGCATCATGACTGGCCATGTAATTACGTAATCTCTTGGAAAATCTATCGTACACCGCCCAACTCCCCTAAGGTGGTGAAAGCAAGAACACAAAACCGAACCCTTGAGCCGAGCACTTTTCGAGATATTTAGCATTTTTATTGGCCACAGCTTTAGCAATCGCTTGCCATGGGGAAAAAGCTGATACATCTTTACCTGTGAGAGGAGAAACACCTGTTACATCCAAGCACGCATTATGTCCATTAACCCAACAGGAAATTTTTTTTTTTTTTTTTTTTTCTGAATCACACGAATTATTATTAAACAGGAAAATTAACATTTTTACAACAAAAACTTGAAAAGAAAAGAAACAAAACAAACTGAATCAAAATTACAACTAAGCCCAACTACAGGCCCAAAACACCTCCCAAATCAGCTAAATCTATAGTACTTGACATGAGGCATTTCCACTCTAACCATAGAAGTAGGTCTGCCTATGTATACCTTTCTTTCTCCTGGAGCAAGTGATGCTCCCTTTTAGCAACTCCATCTCATTGAAAAATTCACTTCTCTCAGAAGGTAGGCACATATCCGATTTGAGATATTTGATTCTCTGCATTTTTCCATCTCCCTCTTATGAACCATGGAACTTTTCTTTGAACAAAGTTATTAACCACTGTTTTCGAGTCAGATACAATCATGGCTTTCTGTATACCCCATTCAATTGCCAATTCCAGAGCACATAAAATAGCATAATTTTCTACAATGTAATTAGATGCAATACCAATACCTCCAGTTAGAGTGCCAAGAACCTGACTGTGGTGATCTCTAACTACAACTCCAAAGCCTGCAGCTCCAGGATTTCCTAATGAAGAGCCATCACAGTAGAACATGGTGAAATCGGAATCCGGAGGCAGCCAGTAACATTCCTTTATGCTTTGAAACCTGGTTCTCCTGACGCCTAAATGAAATGTTGCAATGATATTCAAATCATAATTTTGATCCCATTTATTTCAGTAAATTCTTATACCCCCTTCCATTATGAGCTTCATCACCCTTCTTTTGAAACTGGGAATACTTGGTTTGATATTTTTAAAAAAATTTCTATTCTTCTCAAAACCACAGTTCTTTGAGAATAATGTTCATGCAGATAACCAAGTTTGCTGAACCAAAGGGCTTTTGTTTTTAGCTCTTCTCCATATATCATTGAATTCCTTTGCCTGATCAAACTGAAAAAATGAGCATATCCATTTCTAAATAGATACACTGAAACTGCATTCCCATAACAGATGAATCATGCTATCCTGAGCTTCCTCACAAATGCAACATCTAGAGACCATTTCATACCCATTCTTAACCATAATGGTGTCATCTATGTATATTCCCTGAATAAGCTTCCATATATTGCTTGCCACTCCAGGGTGAATAAATGAATTCCAGATAAATTTTGACTAATATACTGTGGGCTCTTTATGTCTAATCTTCTGCACAACATCATGAATTGAAAAGGATCCTTGTAGATTGCCAATCCATATAAGCTCATCACTCCCACCGCAACTGTTGGCATTACTATAGAATCAAATAGTTGCCTAAATTCTTCAGAAAAAACCCACTTACCATCCACCAACAAGTCAGAGACCTTTAATTTTAAATTGTCTTTAACAAAAGTAGTGAAACCAACTTGATCAATCAAAGGACTATCACTAACCCAAGAGTCAAACCACACAGAATTTTTTTGACCATCCCCTATAATGGTCTCTGACTCCATGTCTGAAGAATTTAAAATTTTTTGACCATCCCCTATCAACTTGAAATTTTTACCCAAGGGTCTTTTTCCATGTCTACGGCAGCAACCATCAGGGAATTATCCACCGTTTGAACCACATATGTGCCCAGCGATTGGCTAACTCCCATCTCCAAGTCACCAGCGGTGGTCACCAAAGGCAAGTTTTCGTATGGCTCCGCCACAGAATCGTCTTCCGAACCCGATTCCTCCCCGCGAACTTGAGTTAGACATTTTTTGAAAAAACGGAAGAAGAAAGAAAAAGAAGCGCGAAACTCACCGAACCACTTCCCCGAAAAAGAACCGGTCTTGTCGAAGAATCACTCTCACTTGTCGAACTTTCTTCTTTCTCCGGCTCATCACCGTTATGAGAAGGCTCTGCCGCCGAATTCTTCGAAGAAATTGCCGTCTCCCCGGCAACGTGCAAGGGCGCGAAAGAATTAACACTACCGAAGCCCCGGAAGAAACAAGACACATGTTTTTCGCAGAAATTCACGTATTTTTGACAAACCAACAAGGAGGCGACACATACCGGTTATGGAAGAACTGAAAGACACGAGAGCTGCATGAGGATCTTTTGAAACCGCCTGGAACCCGCCAAAGACGATTCTTCGTTCTCTGTTCCTTTAGGGGACTTTCCGAGTTGCTTGTGCAACTTTCGCTTGAGATCTCTCAACATTGGATACTTCTTCAAAACTGTTGGGGAAGGTTTACAACGAACATTCTCCACCACGTTATTTACAAAATCTTGGATCATAATGAACTCATCGTACCAGAACTCATTATAGCCAAAAGTCGTCGAAGTTACTCTTCCCGTTTGAAAGAAGGGAAGGCGGATACCCGGCTCAAGGGCACTGGTATTGAGGGCGGCACGTAATGAATCCTTAGGAACCACCAGCTGGTAAGCAAGAGGCACCCCTTGATCGAAACCCATGTGACGAGCATCACGGTCAATATTCGGAAAGACCCCATGAAGAAAGACGGCATATAACCGGACATGCAGCTTTGAATAAACAAGTTTTCACCAACACTCAAGCTGCCGTCAGAAGACAAATACATGATCGGATCAGAAGCAAAGGTGTCAATTTGAGTCACCGACCTATGGACTGGATACCATGTGCGAAAATTGATTTCATGCGACTTATCGAGAAGACTAACCAAGCTCATGCCAACTCTTGGAGGCCTGTTCACCCATCGAAGAATTCGGGAGCCGCCCCAACTCGCGGGAATCGAAGGCAACGGTTTCGGAGTGTACTTCTCAAAGTGCTCCCATAACCAGGCTTGTAGAAAAGCAACGTGCACATATGAATCCACTTTCATGAAACCATTCGAAACTCGCATGTTCGCAACTAGGTGATCCAGATGCACATACATGGAACCAAGGAATAGCTTGCCAATGGGAAGAACTTCACCTTTTGCCAACTTCACAGCAATCGCTAGCAACTCTGGTCTTATTTCCTTCTTGCCAGAACAGTCATCAAAAATGTCTCTAGACAACCAGAGAGCCAAAAATGCTGCAACGTGAAGATCACTTCTTTTATGTTTAGGTTCCAGCTCGTCCGGAAACCATTGAGATATCCACCAGTTGTAAAAGCACCTTTCATCCTCTTTCCGGACAGAATCCTTCGACTTCGCAGTGGAGTCTTTTCGAGCGAAATGTCCCAACTTAGCGGCAAGGTCACCCCGCATCTCTCTCCTCACCTTCGGACAATTGGATGTTAAGATTCCGGTTACTGGGAAGATTCAACAAGAGAGCCACACTCTCCAAGGAGAAAGTTATTTCACCCCATCTACATATGATCGTATGGGTGTCCGAACACCATCTCGGAGATGAAAGCAACCAAGCCCGGGATATCCTTCCTAACGGAGACTTACCGAAGCTACGACAAGCATCAATAATCTGCGCTCGAGTCAAGTTGGTATTTATGTGCTCCTTACTCACCATGAACTCAACCCATCTATCAAAAGAACGCAATGGGCTTTGACACATCCTGGAATCAATGTTGGAAGAAGAATATACCCCTTTATGAAGACAGAACCGTATGGTGTTCTCTGGGCGAACCGAACGTGTTTTCTTTTCATCTTCACTACCGGTTAACAAAATTAACACGAAACCTGGGTGATTCTTCCGAGCAGTGGCGAGGGGTTTGGCAAAGAATTCATCATCCGTGTTTGGTTTGGAATTATGAACATCCTTCGATGAAGCGAAATTTTGTTCAGGTAACATCTTGTCGGATTTCTTCATAAAAATTTGATAACAAGATATCTGCACAAAACAAACGGAGAAAGACGAAATTATCTCCCGACACATAACCGCACCCAACAAAAGGAAAACACGGAAAACAAAAAAAAAAAGGGGTATTCTCTACGGGTTCAAAATCGCACGCGCAATATTTTCTTGGTCCGAAATTCATATATGCAATATTTCCTATGGGTTCTAAGTCATATGAAGCACATATACGATATTCTTCTTCGGGATTCATATACGTATTCTCTACGGGTTCAAAATCGCACACGCAAGATGTTCTTCGGTGGTTCAAAACTATATACGCGAGTATTTTATACGGGGCTCAAGTGCGTCTGCAGTATCCTTCTTCGGGTTCAAAACTATATACGCAGTATTTTCTACGGGCTTGAATGCGTCTATAGTATCCTTATTCGGGTTCAAAATTATATATGGATCATTTTTCTACGGGTTCGAATCATATATACAGTATTTCCCTTGGGTGCATATATACAATATTTTCTACAAGAAGCATGCAAAGAAATCATATGCGCAATATCATTGCAAGGATTATAAAAGAAAAACGCCTACTCTTAGGGTTTGCACCTACATGAAAAGGGAAACAAGAGAAGTACTGGAAGACATACCTGGAAGCCGGTTTTTCTTTATGACTCTGCCGCTAGTATGAAAAGATGAAAGAACAAAGTGCAAGATGAGAGAACGGGATTTTATATATATGGGCGTGAAGATTCTGAAATAGGGAAGGATTTCCCTTTACCAAAAATCGTGCGTATAAGGAACGGGCCCACAAGGGCGCCCAACTACCAAACGTCGCCCAAGTTGCACCGATCCCACCAGTTGCGCCAACTTCCCAGTACCGCCCAAGCCACACCAGTCCCACCAATTGCGCCCAACTTCCCAATGTCGCCCAAGTTGCACCGGTCCCACCAATTGCGCCAACTTCCCAATGACCGCCCAAGTCGCGCCGGCTAGCACGCCGGCTTCCCCACCTTACGCCGGTCCCACCAGCCTAGCACGCTCGATTTCCCAACTCGCGTCAACTTCTCAATGCCGTGCCTTTCCGTCTCTCAATGATGTTGACTTCCCAATTGTGCCGACCTCCCAATTTGTGCAAACGCCAAGAGGCAAGGATTCCAAATCCTATCTATAAAAAGGTCGGACAAGCCTCCTCAATTCTCTTTACGATTTTCGCCGATAGTCTTGTCACCATCTTATGCTTACCTCGCAACAAAGCCCATGTATTCGCAGCTGCGGCGGGGACTTAATGTTGATGGTGGTTTCTAGACAAAGGGTAAAATCGTAAAACCCCAAATAACCTAATGTCACCGGTGACACATTTATTAGAACATTCAATGCATGTAGTCAGTAATTAATAGGGGGTATTTATACAAATTAGGGTTACAACGAACAAAACCCTAATTCCCCTTCGTGCCAATGGCAAATCATGCCAGCCACACCTAGCCCAAGTTAGCCGCGCCATGCCAAACGCACTCTTCCTTGGCCCTAGCTAGGCTAGTCACACCAAACAAGCCAAAGCATGCCAACCATGCTAGCCGCACCTCCATGCCAATGAAAAATCATGCCACCACACCTAGCCCAAGCTAGCAGCGCCATGCCAAACGCACTTCGCCTTGGCCTAGCTATGCTCGTCACACCAAACACGCCAAAGCATGCCAACCATGATAGCCGCACCTCCGTGCCAATGGCAAATCATGCCAGCCACACCTAGACCAAGCTAGCAGCGCCATGACAAACGCACTCTGCCTTGGCCTACCTATGCTAGTCACACCAAACGCGCCAAAGCATGCCAACCATGCTAGCCGCACCTCCGTGCCAATGGCAAAACATGCCTGCCACACCTAGCCCAAACTAGCCACGCCATGCCAAACGCACTCTGCCTTGGCCCTAGCTATGCTAGTCACACCAAACGCGCCAAAGCATGCCAACCATGCTAGCCGCACCTCCGTGCCAATGGAAAATCATGCCAGCCACACCTAGCCCAAGCTAGCCGCGCCATGCCAAATGCACTCTGCCTTGGCCCTAGCTATTCTAGTCACACCAAACGCGCCAAAGCATGCCAACCATGCTAGCCGCACCTCCGTGCAAATGGCAAAACATGCCAGTCACACCTAGCCCAAACTAGCCGCGCCATGCCAAACGCACTCTGCCTTGGCCCTAGCTATGCTAGTCACACCAAACGCGCCAAAGCATACCAACCATACTAGCCGCACCTCCGTGCCAATGGCAAATCATGCCATCCACACCTAGCCCAAGCTAGCCGCGCCATGCCAAACGCACTCTGCCTTGGCCTAGCTATGCTAGTCACACCAAACGCGCCAAAGAATGCCAACCATGCTAGCCGCACCTTTGTGCCAATGACAAATCATGCCAGCCACACCTAGCCCAAACTAGCCGCGCCATGCCAAACGCACTCTTCCTTGGCCCTAGCTACACTGGTCACACCACGCCAAGCCAAACACCCTTACCTTGGCCCTAGCCGCGCCATGCCAAAGTAGCGCCCGCGCCTAGGCTAGCAAACCGTGAAACCTAGGCCAAATTGGCCACGCATGCCATTGGTACATGCCAACACGCATCGCTGGTAGCTTTTCTTACGGTGCCGTGGCCCTAATGGCCGAGCGTGCCATTGGCACATGCCAACACGCTCGCTGGTAGCTTTTCTTACCAAGTCGTGGCCCTAATGGCCGAGCATGCCATTGGCACATGCCAACACGCATCGCTGGTAGCTTTTCTTACCAGGACGTGGCCCAAATTGGCCATGCATGCCATTGGCACATGCCAACACACATCGCTGGTAGCTTTTCTTACCAAGTCGTGGCCCTAATGGCCGAGCGTGCCATTGGCACATGCCAACATGTGTTGCTGATAGCTTTCATTACCTAGTCGTGGCCCTAATGGCCATGCGTGTAATTGACACATGCCAAACACGCACACTGGTAGCCTAACTTGCAAGCCGTGCAACCTAGGCCAACTTTGCCGTACGTGCCATTGTTACATGCCAAAACCCACGTTAGTAGCCTAACTTGTAAACCGCGCAACCTACCACCAAGGCATTCCGCACATGCCATTGGAACATGCCACACACGCCACTAGCAGCTCTGGCATTGCCACTTACACTCAATGTGCAACCTACCACCAAGTCATTCTGTACATGCCATTGGCACATGCCACATACGCCACTAGCAGCTCTGGCATTTCCACTTACACTCAACGTGCAACCTACCACCAAGGCATTCCGCACATGCCACACACGCCACTAGCAGCTCTGGCATTGCCACTTGCACTCAAGGTGCAACCCGCAACAAAGGCATTCCGCACATGCCATTGGCACATGCCACACGCGCCACTAGCAGCGCCACTTGCACTCAAGGGTGCAACCAACACTCGAGATATCAACACAAACTGGGGGATGCTTTCCAGGGTCTTGGTTTGGCGGTCACAGCATGCAACGTACACTACGCTCACATTAAGAAAGCATGAATAGGAATAAAGCGGTCAAATAAATGAGGAAATAATGGTGAAAACGTTTTCACCCATAAACACCATGCGGTTACCACCTCCTCCCATTATTTCACCCTTTACTCTCTTCCTTCATGAGGCCAGAGTACGTTTCAATCTCGACTTGTATAAATAGGTCTTACCTATTTCCACCAGACAACAAGTCTCGGTCAGGAGAAAAACACAACACTCTCAGAAAAGGCAACTTTGCAAGCTCTCCAAAAAAAAAACTTTCATCTCTTGCAAGCTTCCGAAGCTTTCACTTTCTGATACAAGTCGAGACACTACTCTCCCGTAATTATTCCTGGTCTCAACACCTTTCTTTGCTTCCCTCCCCAAATCAACCCTTCTCCTCCACTTTGTGATGAAGCAAGTCCGGGAACGGCCATTTCTTGGTTTAGGCCGGACTTGTACAGATTGATCTCTCGAATCTAGAAAGTGCTCACGTGCAACACATTTGCTTAGGGTTTAAACCATTTTCTCACTCACCTACCGAATTTACCAAAATCGGCGGAAACGATTTTTACCCATAAACACCTGGATACCACCTCTCAAGAACAATCCAAACAAACGAAAGAAGAGTTTGGATACCTATCTTGACTAATAGATTGACTCAGTTTTTTCTTGAAATATGATGACATCTTTTGATGAGATTGTTTCCTTGATATTGAATCAAACAAGTGATCAATAACAAAACTAAACGGTCTGAAATCATTAGTTTGTTCGCATTCTAGTTGATCTCTATCTTTTTCAGATAAATAATCCATAATTAATTGAGTATCAGTCAATGAATTACGTTTTGAATTAAAACTATTTTGAATCTTGCAAGTGGTTAGGTTGTTTGATCAAGATGTCAGTCAAGATATCTTGGATAATAGGATCACACACCCTTGTTTTACACGTAGACGTATTGACTAATTAAATATTTCTGACATTAAGACAGTTGTCAGAATTCTCGGATTCAGACTCAAGAAAAGACATACAATTAGTCTCATCTTGAAATTGACTTATTCAGATAGATGTGACTATCTTTCAAAAGGTTCATGAATTTCAAGAGTTTCTTGAAGCACAATTTTATCATGATACCTAGGTTTTATCAAGGTATCTTTGATAAACTTCTTGATAACTGGATATTAGACGTTATCTCTCAGATTATATTTTTCTGCAAGCTTTATGAATTTTTTTATCTCATCACTGTCATCTGAATCTGAAATTTGCATCAGAGGTGTTTATTTTCTTATCAACTTATTATGGTTAATATTCCCTAGGTTGTGTTCAACAGATGAACTAACAATATTGAGTTGTTCATAAGGATCTGAAAACAAATCATCTTTATGAAGAGTATACTGTGGATACAGATTATGGTACGTTAACTGAATCAGCCATCTGGTTCAAATCTTATAGGTTGGATCGCACCAAATACCGATTGTTAGATCTTTTCGTGTTTGCGTTCTCTGATACCAATTGAAATTATGAGGGTGCCTAAATACACCACGCTTTTTCGTTTCAACCTATAAGTGTGATCGTCTATGGACAAAGTCGAGACAATACAACAACAAGGTTTTTATTTATTTACTCAGAAAGGTAAAAATATATTGAAAGAGAAGCATGGTTACCACAAGGAAGTGGCTGTCATGAAAAGTGTTACAGAAAAAGCTACAAAGTAACTAAGAACCCAGAAAGAAACAAAAGGTAGCATTAAGCTAAAATGGAAAAATAAAAAACAAATAAAACTGGTTGCCAACCAATTTAAGTTATTCCCATCACTCCTTCCCAATTAAACAATAAATTGATTAAAGAGATGTTGTCAAAAATCTTTGTTCCTAAAGACCAGTTGCAGAGCGAGCATTTAACTTCACACAAGAGCTAATTAAAGTTCTTATAATTTTCTTGATAAAGTCTTCTATTCCTCTCATTCCAAACCACCCACCAATAGCAAAAGGAATCATGCTCCACAACTTATTCTTCATAGTATTGTCTTTCTTTTTATTCCATTCCCAAATAGTTGCTTTCACATCTTCTCTGAAAACCCAAACCAACTTGAAACTGTTGAAAAAAAAATTCCAGAGTTTCCTTGTCTCATCACAGTGAAGAAACAAATGAGAATTTGACTCAAGAGCCTTCTTGCAAATAAGATTACTTTTTGGGGAACTCTTGGATTCCATAAAATTTTGTATGGGAATCTGATATAACCTGCAACTTCAATAATATCATAACAAGACTTTACTGAAAAGTTGTTACCATAATTCCAATATAGGTAATTATCTCCAGACTCAGCTAGAATTGGAGCATTAATTAATTTGACCCAACAGTTCTGCAACCATTCCCACTTCATCCTCCTTTAGATTTCTTATGAAATTGAAATCCCATGCAGTGTTGTTATCAGTAAACTTTACAATGTCTCTTATGGTAGATTTTTTTTTTTGAAGTCCTGTAAAGAGAAGGATATAAACTTGCTAGAGAATGCTCCCCTATCCATACATCATTCTAGAAAGAGCATATGTTGCCATTTTGAAGGTGTACTGTAGAGTGTTGTTGGATAATAATTTTAGATTTTAGGATTGAAAAGACGAGGGTACCCAAATACACCACAATCTTTTTGTTTGAACCTATAAGTCCTCTACCGTATGTGATCGTCTATGGATAGAGTCGAGACAATACGACATTTCGGTTCACACTTTGTGTAATTTTCTATGGATACGAGATTGAGAAAATACAATAAAAATATAATTAACTTGTGTGATTGACTATGGATGAAAGATCAAGACAATACTAAAACAAAGTTTGTTACTTGATAATAGATTTGGTAACAACCGAACTCTATAGGATCACTATCAAGTAATGCAGAGTTAACGTATATATGTATTTTACAGTATTATATTAAACAATTGTAATAAGGAAATCAAAGTAAAAGACACAATAATATTTTGTTAACGAGGAAGCCGCAAATGTAGAAAAACCTTGGGACCTAGTCTAGTTTTGATTACTCTCATAATTAAACCGCTATACAAAATCTAATACCAACTTCATAGAGTTGAGACCAAGCAGACTACCCCTAGATACTTAGTTCCCTTAGTATCCCTGCGCTTTCGACTTCTAGAGTCACGCACGTGAATAACAAGTCCTTTGGATCGTATTCCAAACTACAAATTAAGGAAGAATCTGTTTGGTAACCACTCTAATCAATCTTGCTAAAGATTAGATAATTTTTTTTACAAAGGTTCTTCCGTTTAAACTAATAAACTACTTTGACTGGTTAGATCAATCTAATTTTAACTACCGAAATAGTCAAGTATAGATTCGCACTCAATCAAAATAGATCTCAAAGAGATATATTAAGAATGACGATCTCACGCAACTAATCAATCGAGTAAATGTGATACTAGTTGGATCCCAGACGATCAAGGTTTGTGCACAAAATTCAATGGATACGAAAACCAATAGGAAATATTCTTCTTCTTCAAATCTTCTTTAATCTTCAATAACCTGCACAACACCACTTGAATCTCTTGTGATCAATCACGCATGCATAGAACGGAGTATATTAAGAATAGATTATCACAAAATGTCTTTAGATATAACAACAATTCTAAAGATCACGTCGATACTTCGATCTAGTTTGAGTGAATCTTATATCAGAAGAGAAGGTTCTCAAGCATAAACAAACTAGGTGCAATCAAAGTTTCGACAATAGTTAGGCAATCAAATCAATCGAAAACTAATAACACTACAATTATTTAGTTTCCCATCAATGGTACTCGTAGAGCTTTTTGATCCCACAGAAGTCTTTAAATGAGCATTCGTACGAGATGTCACAGAATTAGGATACTTTCCTCTCTGAATAAACGACTCCATCAGAAACAACAAGAAATGAAGTTTTCTTGGCTGTTAGGATAGTTTGCTAAAAATGAAAACTTAGGTATTTATAGACCAAGGATGTTTGGACACCAAGGAATTTCCAAACCAAAAGCATCCTCAAGATATGCAATGAATGGTGAAATTCGGTTTTCATAATTCCAATAAATGCTTGTCCAATATTTTTGAAATCTCTCAATAGGATATAAAACCTAGAACTTTAATTAAAATATTCTTAATTTATTTCGGCACAGGATCACCTTGAGTACTAAGGAATATCTTTGAACAATAAATGATAAGAGTTATTGTCCGTGTTCAAAGTATGTTGAAATATTTTCACTGCAAATCCTTATTTCATATTTACATGGATTTGCATTCTAGGGTCGATTATACCACACGTCCAAACAAGTTTAGAATTAGTTCACTTGTTTTCCATGACTACTATGTGATTAATCAAATACCAAATCACATACATGGGTTCAATCGGTTCTACCAATCAGTAGGATCGGTTATACCTAATTATGGAAACACTTGTAATATGTTATATCAGTCACTAGGATCGGTTATACTAGTTACAAGTGTTAGAGCACTGCTCGGTCGAAATCGCATGCGTTGCTATCTCAAGCATGTTTATCAATGTTAGTGATCAAACTTATAAGTCTTGAATTCTAGCCTATTTATAAATGTCTCGGACTAGGACATAGATTGTGTAGCTGAGCTTAGTTTTCACGGCGTTCATCATTTGAAGACGGATTACTACTAAAGGGATCTTGTGTAACTTCATCGACAAAAGGTATGTGGAGACTTAAACTCATCTATCACTTGAAAAGTCTATTTCTACTCTATATCCTAAATTGAGACATAAGTCGTATTACGATATAGTTTTCTATATACACATTTGAGATTTCGATCTGAGTTTATCTCGCTTACATATTTCTCTAAATATGTGTTGGCAAGATTTCGCTTCGACCAAGTTCATCTTATATCAAGTGAAAATTTCCGAGTAAAATCTTACATGGTTTGTGTGATACAATCATTTGATGTTGTCTTGGAATGTTTCGTAATGATTATTTCAATAAATTGAAAATTGATTTGATGTTAATAGTGTGTGAAAACGGATATTGTCATCCTTTAAGAAGGTTTCAATGATTGAAATAAGAGTTTAAAACACTTAACCATTATTGGATATGTCATGTTGTGCACTCTTGCACATATGTAATCCATGTCCGGGAACTATAGTTTGCGTACCCGTTTGCGTACTGGCGTACAGGTTCATGTCCGAGAATTTCTGCTGGGATTTGAAGCTCGCGTACCCATTTGCGTACTGGCGAAACCAAATCTTAGTCCGGGTATTTCAAGTATCCGTACCCGTTTGCATCTTGAAGGTTAAAGTTCTAAAATCGGTTTTAAACATGAACATAAACATTTATATAATAAGGAATGCAATCTTTGCAAGCCGTGGCTATAATGTTCATGATTGATTCGAGTGAATCAAACCGATTTTGCTTCAATTGTGTTCTTGATTTTGCTATAACTAGTTTTATTTGAGTGTTCTTGTATAATTGATATGAGAGAATATAGCAATGGAACAACTCTATAACTAGTTTTATTTGAGTCATTTGAACTACTTATGGTTAAGATGAATAAGGTTGATATGAGAGTAATCATATGGCTAACGAAGAACGGATTAACCATTTGTGAACCAACATGGTGTACACATTTGGAGTAAAGACGTTGTTAATTTTTTACATAAACTCAAATGAGGGTATATTTCATTTGTTCCCCATATTGCATTGTAACATTCAACTAAGTTCGATCTAACAACAAGTATATATTTGAAAGATATTAGCTCAAGTTGAATCGGAGATATATAATCAAATTTCATATAACGGTGAATATTGAATGCTTTGGTTACCAAGGTAACTTGTATTGCAAACCCTGATAAGAAAGATTTTTGAAAACTATATAGAGGAGAATCTAGAAGAAATAATCTTTGATAAATTGTAAATTTAAAAATCGAGCTTTAAGTCGGGTGATTGGGTAAATTGAGCATCTGGGGAGAGTCTCAACAAAAGCTTCGTCCATAATGAAGCCTTAATGAATTTCCCAAAATCATTATGTCATAATATTGATAATATTTTACGATGAAATAACGGTCCTCCTTTAATTCTACTAGTATTATGAGCAAGAAGATGTGCTTACATCAAGCAAACCAATCGAACAACTCTACCATCTTTCTTGACAGATGGAATAGTTTTGATTTGAGATTAGATGAAATTTGTAATTAAAACAAGATGGCTGGAATACATCATTCAAAAAGATGATAAATCAAAAAAAAAAAAGGAAATGAAAGTCAACTACATTTTTAAGAAATGTATTTTCCTCTTTTTATGTTAATTACAACTAATTAGTACAAACAAGTGGAGAATCTACGCGCAAAAAATGAGTCAATATTTAACAAAATGATGAAACAAGTCAAAAGTGAAAGAAAAGTTAGAAACCTTGATAATTTGAAATCATTCTCATATGAACTATAAAAGCGACATATTGATGACGTTGATGATGATATGGAACTACAATCTTGATAATAACCAAATTAGCACAAAAACAAATCAAATCTGTCGAGGACATAAGAATCATGAATAGCCATGGTATTCCAGATATTCACCGGAATAGAACTATTCTTAAAATTCTAGAAATTCCCAAAATTATGTGTGGACAACCAAACCTAAAATTGAACAAAAATCATTAGAACTAGTTGCATAACTACTAGTGGTTGTTGTGGAGATTTGAAGTGAAGAAGATACTAGTGGTTTTTTTGAAACGAGATGGGGTCTTGAGAAGTGAAGAGATTGATGGTGGTCCCCGTGATAAAGGAGTTTGAAGATTACGATTCTCCTTTAACATTAGGTTTCTATTGAGACCTTTTGGTTAACGACTTCAAAGACTTCATTGGGATTGTGAAGCCAGACCCAAATATTTTCTTTGTAGTTGCGTGTTCCGATCTTGTCCGATTATATCGTATTGAGTACAATTGAAATAATTAACTCGAGATTAATTTCTCCAATAGGCAAGATAAAAGTAATCACAAACATCTTCGTCTCATCATTTGTGATTCTAAAATATCTTGTTTCGCTAGTCGATTAAGATTATTGTGAGGTGATTGATAATACTAAGCTGTTCTTCGGGAATATAAGTCCGGTTTATCAATTGGTTCTTGTTCACCTTGATTTATCAAAAGACCGAACAAAAAGTCTTGGGTATTTCAATGGAAGATAGATTTATTCAACCCATATACTTTTTTGTGTGAGACAAATTTGTTTATCAAGTCTTCGACTTTGGTCGTAACAACTCTTATTTGTGGGTGAAATCTGAAAAAAGCGGGGGTACAACAACCACGCCCAATATTTCGATTAGCAATTTGTATGGACAAACTCCAATATACTTTCTAGAGAATCAAATAGACAGTCAGACTCAATCTAGATAAAAATTATATCAACGAGATTATCTCACAATCTCTCAATTTGATCTTTACTCAAGCAAATAGAAATATGTGAGTCTTTATCAAACAGAGATAACTTGGATGGTACCAAAGACCAATATCCAAGTGTCAATCAATTTAAATCAACAACCAAAAGGTCGGATATTCTAATTGATGAACAACGCACAACCTGTGATATTTCAATTATATAAACAAATATAATGCGGGATAGAAATAACACGAGACATTTAATTTTGTTAACGAGGAAACCGCAAATGCGAAAAACCCCGGGACCTAGTCCAGATTGAACACACATCGTGTATTAAGCCGCAACAGACACTAGCCTACTCCAAATTAACTTCGGTCTGGACTGTAGTTGAACCCCAACAAATATCACACCGATCCAAGGTACAGTTATGCTCATACGTCTCTGATCCCAGAAGGATGCTATGTACTAGATTCCCTTAGCTGATCTCAACCACAACTAAGTGTTGATACGACCCAAAGTCGGAGACTTTAATAAACAAATATGTATCACACAGAAAAGTCTATAGTAATAGATAAATCCGTCTCCCACGAATATACCTACGAGTTTTTGTTCAGTATTTTGATAAATCAAGGTGAACAGGAACCAATTGATAATCCGGACAGCCTAGTATTATCAATCACCTCACAATAATCTTAATCAACGCAGCGAAAAAAGATATTGTGGAATCACAAACGATGAGATGAAGTGTTTGTGATTTATTTTTATCTTTCCTATCCGAGATATAAATCTCAAGCCAATTATTTCAGTTGAACTCGTACGATAGAAACATCAAGATCAGATCACACAACTACAAGAAAGTAGTATCGATCTGGCTTCACAATCCCTATGAAGTCTTTAAGTAGTTAACCTGGTTTAGAAGAAGAAACCAAAGGTTAAAGGAGAATCGACTCTATCTTAGCACAACTAGTATCATACAGAATGTGTGGGGATTAGTTTTCCCAGTTGCTAGAGTTCTCCCTTATATAGTCTTTCAAATAAGGTTTTGCAATCAATGTTAGCTTAGTAACAAAGAATTCAATATTCACCGTTTGATGAAAACACGATTAGATTCAATCTAATATTTATCAACCGTTGGATCGAAACCTTAGCTTGTTACACACAAATGAAATGTCCAATTTTGGGTTTATGTAACAGTTCCCAAACATTAATATTTGTTGGTTCAACAATAGTTAACCAAATGGTTAGCCATATGAGCAATTTCATGTCAACCATATTCTTCTTCACCATAACTAGTTCAAATGACTCAAATGAACTAGTTAGAGAGTTTTTCAATTGCTTAGATCTTATGTAACTACACAAGACACAATCGAAGCAAAAACGGTTTGATTCACTCGAATCGGTTCATGAACTTTATAGCCACGGTTTGCAAAAGCATTCCTTAGTTTATATAAACATGAGTTCAAGAAAAAACGGTTTTAGATATAACCTACTAAAGTTCGCGGATCGGGTTCGCGGACTTAAGCTCACGGAAGAAGTTCACAAACTCCAGCGAGAAATTCTCGGGTCGAGAACTTCCATTGATTCGCGGACTTGGCTCACGCCATATTCCGTTTATCTTGATCAACAAAGTTCGCAAACTTTGGTTCAAGGAATAAGGACTTATACATATATGTGTTTCCACAACAATGCTTATATCCTACCAAATTTTATGTAATCTAAAATCTTATTTCAATCATTTAAACATTCTCAGAGAACGTTATATAGCCGTTATTCACAGACCATTTTTCGTCAGAGCAATTTTCAAAGTGATTGAAACGTTATTTGTCTAAAGCGAAAGCTTACCAACACATATTTCGAGAAATAGATAGGCGAGTTAAACTCGGCCAAAAATAGCAAATGTGTATAATGAAAGTCTATATATCAAAGCGACTTTTGTCTCAAGAGTAGGAGATAGAGTAAATAGACTTTTGAGTGACGTGATAAGTTCAAGTCTCCACATACCTTTTAGTCGATAAAGTTCCACCAATTCCTTGAGTAGTCCTTCGTCTTGTACGATGATTGCCATTGAGTCTTGAGCTCAACTACACTTTCTATCCTAGGACGAGACCTTTAGCTAAAATAGGCTAGAAATCAAGACTTATAGTTTTGATCACTAACATTGACAAACATGCTTGAGATAGCAACGCATGCAAGTTCGACCGAGCAATGATCTAACAATCTCCCCCTTTGTCAATTTTAGTGACAAAACTATTAATACATATGGAATACAAAAAATAAATAAATTAACTTTTGTAGCTCCTATTACACATGTCTAATCCTCAACATTACTCGATATCTTCGTCACTTCCAAGTACTCCAATGATCCCAAAGGTTGTATGTTTAGCATCATCGTTGTTGAAAATCCGTAGCTATAACAACAAGAAAACAAGAGTTCTCAATCATTGTTATACAATTTCATAGTATCATTACACATCGTCAAAGTACAATTTTATCACAACTTCAATAACAATACTATGGTGATATGTATCACTCCCCCTTAGTCAATACTCCATCTCACATGGAAACCACCCCCCCCTTACATAATGATCCGAAAACCATATGTATTTGTAGTGTGAACTACATATTAATTCTCCCCCTTTTTGTCAATAAAATTGGCAAACGTACAAGAACGGGATCCTAATGACATTTCCGAAAGAGACATTTCATGACCAAAAGAAATAAACACATATCATCTTATTTAGATGCAATCATAAAGCCGAAGATAAATGCATTCATCAAGGAGTTTAAAGATACAAGACGACCCCTATAATATTCCATAGCCGCATCCCCCACAAAGATTTGGCTATTAAGCACAAGATCAAAAAGAACTCTCCCCCATAATATGTCGTTCCCGAAAGAACAACAAGAGCGACCTTAATTTCAAAAGAAAAGAAGGATTTCTTTGGACATAACAAATCACATACAAGTATGAATTTGAATCCAAAAGTACTCAATTAGACTAATCATAAGAGAACTCATAATTAATCTAACCAGAAATATACAATCAAATTTACCACAAAAAGGTGATTAATTTAATTTTCCATGCTCAACATAAGAGAACTTACGAAGCCTCACAATATAGACATAAAAATATGGATCAGGGAAGATCAATACTGCGGAATACACAAGGATTCATTCTATTTTCCATCACTATTCGCACAATGACATACAATAGACATAATCCTTGGAAACAAAATATTTTAACCTATCTTTCATCAATAAATGACATAATAGGCTTAACTTTTGTATTGTCAAAAGTTCATTCCTTCTTTTATCAATACATGCATCTCGATATATGA
Organism: Papaver armeniacum; assembly: GCA_023531295.1. Taxonomy (NCBI): domain Eukaryota; kingdom Viridiplantae; phylum Streptophyta; class Magnoliopsida; order Ranunculales; family Papaveraceae; genus Papaver; species Papaver armeniacum. Next base: position 118,933 of record JAJJWW010010891.1, read on the forward strand.
AAAACTTAACTTTTGACAAGTTATGAGACAATCATAGTTCACGGATGCAAACACACATATCCCATAACAAATTGCAATATATAAAACCATAAAGATTAATACTGCAAAAATCATCTTCCAAACGGTTTTAGAATTTAAACCAATAAACCTAAAAACTTGAAGATGAAAATGTTTGGCAATAGATATGTGTAATCATAATAATTGATATTCCAAACTCTAGTAATCCTTCTCAAAAACAAGAATAAATTCTCATAAGAAGTTTCTTATGCATCAAGACAAACTAGTAATGCACATATAAGATGATTTGTCCTTAGAGGGTAGAATCAATCTTTTTCGCCCGGATTTACACCAAGAATAGATACCAAAGGCGTATAAAAAGATTTTATTAACAAAGAAGAACATACAAAGTCATTAACGACCATGCACCATAGTTCAGATAAGATGATTGGGAACATTCAAGAATCCCAAAGTAATGTGTGTTACAGCCCATTCTTGAACTTCCTTCTTTGTGATTCACCAACAACATTCTTGTAAAAGCTACAAATGAGATTAGAAGAGTAGTACTCCAAGAATCCAAGTTCCCAAGTCCAAGAGAAGTGGAACAAGTGTGACGAGACAGAGCAAGATACTCAAAAACAAGAGGCAGGAAAAGTACCAATCTTAACATCCAAATTCAGAAATTCTCATCTCCAATTTGAAGAGAATTCAAATAGGAGGAGAATGCAAAAAGAATGAGGTCATTCCGAGTTCGGATGAAGAAGCTACGGCCAAAACATGTTTACCGAATATCGACGTCTACGGGCAAGTATGCATAGGGGTTTGCAAACGAATTTTCATGACCTGGGGAAGTATGCAAATGGGTATGCGTACTTAAATGCCTGGATTTTGATTTTAAATGATGGTAAGCATACTTGGTATGTGTACCATGAAGTCCAAACATCCTGAACTACTATTTTCAAACCTAACCATTTAAGAACCTTAAACACAGATCAAGTTAGGTAGAAATGAACGATAAGCAAGGTACATGGATCATTATAAGTACTCTAAGAAAATAAAAACACAAATCTTTCTCAAGTTTATAGACATACCTTTTTAGAAGAATCCAATTGAATTCTACATCCTTACCGAACATAATCTGTGCGCCCCAATTCTCGTGCCTCCCTCACTGTATACATAGCGGGGCATTCCTTGGTGAGGATGCAATTAAAACACAATCAAGTTTGTTGAGGTAAACAATATCTTGCTCACCACAAGTGAATTTTGGATTATCATGAAAGAGATCGCTTTTAGAACCATTCACATCCAAATCCATCTTTCCAAAGAACTTGTTAAGTTCCAACATCATGGATACTGCCTTCTCCATAGTCATGGAATTTTCTAGGAGATCATTCCTTTTCACACTCAAAACATCATTGACTTTATTTGGTATCCACTTCTGAGCGCGTTTAGGAACAACCGGAACCTTCTTCCCATTACTCTCTTCTAGAATTCTCGGAAGAGAATTGGATTCACTATTCTTTTTTAAGTTAGTCATTCTCCAATTGGGAACATCGGATCTTGTCTTCGTCTTTACGAAGTTATCCTTTTGATAACCATTACGATTGTGAAAAGGATTCGTATGACGTTTATAGGCAAATCTAGATTTATCACAGCACTGATTCATTTGCATAATGGTTGGACAGTTACAACCTGTAGCGTTATGGGGATTAGTCTTAACATATGATCTTGGTTTTAGAACTTCTTGTGATGCCCAAACAAGAACATCATGAAGTTTCTCATTCCTTATACGGAAACGACATCTCCTTTCCAGGTGACCTTTATTTCCGCAATAGTGGCAAACATAAGGAATGTTCTTACCTTGATCCGTGTGTGCTAACTTTGGAGGTTGATATACTTTGCTCTTTTGAACCTTAACTGCCAGTGAAGGTATTTCACTTTTGCCATCAGTGGAAACCTTTTGTTGAGAAGATCACTAGCCTTGACAAATTTTACCTCTTTTCTAATACTTGGAGCATATATTCCCTTATAGCCCAATCCTCGTGTATCACGATGACTTTTACTTGCTCCTAGCATAGTGGTTAATTTGTTCGAACTAGTATTGAACTTTTTCAATTCCTCCTGTAACATCTTGATTTTATCAAGAGCAGCAGCTAAATCAGCCTCAAGGCGTTTTTCTCGAGCGAGATAAGCGCTTTCTCTGTCGTCAAAACTTGTTTCTTTGGGAGTTAATCCTTACTTCAGATTATGCAAGTTTCTCTTCCAACAACAAATACTTTTGATAAAGATTATCACATTCAAGTGACTTCATACGTAGGTTTTCCTGAGAATCCTTGAGGATCGATTCGTTAGAACGATTCGAAACATAAACACCTGCGTAACATCTTCTCAATTTCTTGTTTTCTCGACAGAGAGGAGTCAGAAGAGGAGTGACATAAGAATTTGTCATCTTCTTCTTTTTCAATGAATTAAAAACCTTCACATACTCATAGACTTCCTTATCAACATCTCTATCAATATCTGAATCACCTTCATCGAAAAGTTCATCCAACTGTTCTTCTAGGGGTGTTTCCCAAACTTCAATAGGTTTTACATTAAGAGAATGTTTAGATACTGACCTAGATGTGACAGTCCTCTCCAGGTGAATCCAAGCTTTGAAAATCATCTGGTAATTTATGAACTGGTACGTTATTAGAGATAGACTCGTCCATAATCCGATCGCTACAAACACAGACTTATAAGGTCTTTAATGTGTTTGCCTGCTCTGATACCAATTGAAAAAGCGTGGGTATAACAACCACACCCAATATTTCGATTAGCAATCTGTATGTACAAACTCCAATATACTTTCTAGAGAATCAACTAGACAGTCAGACTCAATCTAGATAAAAATTTTATCAACGAGATTATCTCACAATCTCTCAATTTGATCTTTACTCAAGCAAATAGAAATCTGCGAGTCTTCATCAAAGAGAGATAACTTGGATGGTACCAAAGACCAATATCCAAGTGTTAATCAATTTAAATCAACAACCAAAAGGTCGGATATTCTAATTGATTGAACAACGCACAACCTGTGATATTTCAATTATATAAATAAATATAATGCGGAATAGAAATAACACAGACACCAGAATTTTATTAACGAGGAAACCGCAAATACAGAAAAACCCCGGGACCTAGTCCAGATTGAACACACACTGTATTAAGCGCAATGAGACACTAGCCTACTCCAAATTAACTTGGTCTGGACTGTAGTTGAACCCCAACAAATCTCACACCGATCCAAGGTACAGTTATGCTCATACGTCTCTGATCCCAGAAGGATGCTACGTACTAGGTTCCCTTAGCTGATCTCACCCACAACTAAGTGTTGATACGACCCAAAGTAGAAGACTTTAATAAACAAATCTGTATCACACATAAAAGTCTATAGTAATAGATAAATCCGTCTCCCACGAATATACCTACGAGTTTTTGTTCAGTCTTTTGATAAATCAAGGTGAACAGGAACCAATTGATAATCTGGACAGCCTAGTATTATCAATCACCTCACAATAATCTTAATCGACGCAGCGAAAAAAGATATTGTGGAATCACAAACGATGAGATGAAGTGTTTGTGATTTCTTTTTATCTTGCCTATATGAGATATAAATCTCAAGACAATTATTTCAATTGAACTCGTACGATAGAAACAGCAAGATCAGATCACACAACTACAAGAAAGTAGTATCGATCTGGCTTCACAATCCCTATGAAGTCTTTAATTAGTTAACCTGGTTTAGAAGAAGAAACCAAAGGTTAAAGGAGAATCGACTCTAGCTTAGCACAACTAGTATCATACAGAATGTGTGGGGATTAGTTTTCCCAGTTGCTAGAGTTCTCCCTTATATAGTCTTTCAAATCAGGGTTTGCAATCAATGGTAGCTTAGTAACAAAGAATTCAATATTCACCGTTTGATGAAAACCTGATTAGATTCAATCTAATATTTATCAACCGTTGGATCGAAACCTTAGCTTGTTACACACAAATGAAATGTCCAATTTGGGTTTATGTAACCGTTCCCAAACATTAATATTTGTTGGTTCAACAATAGTTAACCAAATTGTTAGCCATATGAGCAATTTCATGTCAACCATATTCTTCTTCACCATAACTAGTTCAAATGGCTCAAATGAACTAGTTAGAGAGTTGTTCAATTGCTTAGATCTTATGTAACTACACAAGACACAATCAAAGCAAAAACGGTTTGATTCACTCGAATCGGTTCATGAACTTTATAGCCACGATTTGCAAAAGCATTCCTTAGTTTATATAAACATGAGTTCAAGAAAAAACGGTTTTAGATATAACCTACTAAAGTTCGCGGACTGGGTTCGCGGACTTAAGCTCACGGAAGAAGTTCACAAACTCCAGCAGAAATTCTCGGGTCGAGAACTTCCGCCAGTTCGCGGACTTGGCTCACGCCATATTCCGTTTCTCTTGATCAACAAAGTTTGCAAACTTTGGTTCAAGGAATAAGGACTTATACATATATGTGTTTCCACAACAATGCTTATATCCTACCAAAGTTTATGTAATCTAAACTCTCATTTCAATCATTGAAACATTCTCAGAGAACGTTATATAGCCGTTATTCACAGACCATTTTTCGTCAGAGCAATTTTCAAAGTGATGGAAACTTAACATGACTTTTGTCACTAGGTAAAGATTAATTTGTCTAAAGCGAAAGCTTACCAACATATATTTCGAGAAATAGATAGGCGAGTTAAACTCGGCTCAAAATAGCAAATGTGTATAATGAAAGTCTATATATCAAAACGACTTTTGTCTCAAGAGTAGGAGATAGAGTAAATAGACTTTTGAGTGACAGATAAGTTCAAGTCTCCACATACCTTTTAGTCGATAAAGTTCCACCAGTTCCTTGAGTAGTCCTTCGTCTTGTATGATGATTGCCATGGAGTCTTGAGCTCAACTACACTTTCTATCCTAGCCCGAGACCTTTAGCTAAAATAGGCTAGAAATCAAGACTTATAGTTTTGATCACTAACATTGACAAACATGCTTGAGATAGCAACGCATGCAAGTTCGACCGAGCAATGATCTAACAATCTCCCCTTTGTCAATTTTAGTGACAAAACTATTAATACATATGGAATACAAAAAATAAATAAATTAACTTTTGTAGCTCCTATTACACATGTCTAATCCTCAACATTACTCGATATCTTCGTCACTTCCAAGTACTCCAATGATCCCAAAGGTTGTATGTTTAGCATCATCGTTGTTGAAAATCCGTAGCTATAACAACAAGAAAACAAGAGTTCTCAATCATTGTTATACGTTTCATAGTATCATTACACATCGTCAAAGTACAATTTTATCACAACTTCAATAACAATACTATGGTGATATGTATCACTCCCCCTTAGTCAATACTCCATCTCACATGGAAACCACCCCCCCTTACATAATGATCCGAAAACCATATGTATTTGTAGTGTGAACTACATATTAATTCTCCCCTTTTTGTCAATAAAATTGGCAAACGTACAAGAACGGATCCTAATGACATTTCCGAAAGAGACATTTCATGACCAAAAGAAAGAAACACATATCATCTTATTTAGATGCAATCATAAAGCCGAAGATAAATGCATTCATCAAGGAGTTTAAAGATACAAGACGACCCCTATAATATTCCATAGCCGCATCCCCCACAAAGATTTGGCAATTAAGCACAAGATCAAAAAGAACTCTCCCCTATAATATGTCGTTCCCGAAAGAACAACAAGAGCGACCTTAATTTCAAAAAGAAAAGAAGGATTTCTTTGGACATAACAAATCACATACAAGTATGAATTTGAATCCAAAAGTACTCAATTAGACTAATCATAAGAGAACTCATAATTAATCTAATCGGAAATATACAATCAAATTTACCACAAAAAGGTGATTAATTTAATTGGCCATGCTCAACATAAGAGAACTTACGAAGCCTCACAATATAGACATAAAAATATGGATCAGGGAAGATCAATACTGCGGAATACACAAGGATTCATTCTATTTTCCATCACTATTCGCACAATGACATACAATAGACATAATCCTTGGAAACAAAAGATTTTAACCTATCTTTCATCAATAAATGACATAATAGGCTTAACTTTTGTATTGTCAAAAGTTCATTCCTTCTTTTACCAATACATGCATCTCGATATATGAAAAACATAACTTTTGACAAGTTATGAGACAATCATAGTTCACGGATGCAAACACACATATCCCATAACAAATTGCAATATATAAAACCATAAAGATTAATCTTGCAAAAATCATCTTCCAAACGGTTTTAGAATTTAAACCAATAAACCTAAAAACTTGAAGATGAAAATGTTTGGCAATAGATATGTGTAATCATAATAATTGATATTCCAAACTCTAGTAATCCTTCTCAAAAACAAGAATAAATTCTCATAAGAAGTTTCCTATGCATCAAGACAAACTAGTAATGCACATATAAGATGATTTGTCCTTAGAGGGTAGAATCAATCTTTTAGCCGGATTTACACCAAGAATAGATAACAAAGGCGTATAAAAAGATTTTATTAACAAAGAAGAACATACAAAGTCATTAACGACCATGCACCATAGTTCGAGATAAGATGATTGGGAACATTCAAGAATCCCATAGTAATGTGTGTTACAGCCCATTCTTGAACTTCCTTCTTTGTGATTCACCAACAACATTCTTGTAAAAGCTACAAATGAGATTAGAAGAGTAGTACTCCAAGAATCCAAGTTCCCAAGTCCAAGAGAAGTGGAACAAGTGTGACGAGACAGAGCAAGATACTCAAAACAAGAGGCAGTAAAAATACCAATCTTAACATCCAAATTCAGAAATTCTCATCTCCAATTTGAAGAGAATTCAAATAGGAGGAGAATGCAAAAAGAATGAGGTCATTCCGAGTTCAGACGAAGAAGCTACTGCCAAAACATGTTTACCGAATATCGACGTCTACGGGCAAGTATGCATAGGGGTTTGCAAACGAATTTTCATGACCACGGGAAGTATGCATACGGGTATGCGTACTTAAATGCCTGGATTTTGATTTTAAATGATGGTAAGTATGCTTGGTATGTGTACCATGAAGTCCAAACATCCCGAACTACTATTTTCAAACCTAACCATTTAAGAACCTTAAACACAGATCAAGTTAGGTAAAAATGAACGATAAGCAAGGTACATGGATCATTATAAGTACTCTAAGCAAATAAAAACACAAATCTTTCTCAAGTTTATAGACATACCTTTTTAGAAGAATCCAATTGAATTCTACATCCTTACCGAACATAACAATAGCGCCCCAATTCTCGTGCCTCCCCTCATCGTATACATAGCGGGGCATTCCTTGGTGAGGATGCAATTAAAACACAATCAAGTTGTGTTGAGGTAAACAATATCTTGCTCACCACAAGTGAATTTTGGATTATCATGAAAGAGATCGCTTTTAGAACCATTCACATCCAAATCCATCTTTCCAAAGAACTTGTTAAGTTCCAACATCATGGATACTGCCTTCTCCATAGTCATGGAATTTTCTAGGAGATCATTCCTTTTCACACTCAAAACATCATTGACTTTCTTTGGTATCCACTTCTGAGCGCGTTTAGGAACAACCGGAACCTTCTTCCCATTACTCTCTTCTAGAATTCTCGGAAGAGAATTGGATTCACTATTCTTTTTCAAGTTAGTCATTCTCCAATTGGGAACATCGGATCTTGTCTTCGTCTTTACGAAGTTATCCTTTTGATAACCATTACGATTGTGAAAAGGATTCGTATGACGTTTATAGGCAAATCTAGATTTATCACAGAAAGACCGATTCATTTGCATAATGGTTGGCGGTTACAACAACATGCCGTTATGGGGATTAGTCTTAACATATGATCTTGGTTTTAGAACTTCTTGTGATGCCCAAACAAGAACATCATGAAGTTTCTCATTCCTTATACTGGAAAACGACATCTCCTTTCCGGGTGACCTTTATTTCCGCGATAGTGGCAAACATAAGGAATGTTCTTACCTTGATCGGTGTGTGCTAACTTTGGAGGTTGATATACTTTGCTCTTTTGAACCTTAATCGCCGGTGAAGGTATTTCACTTTTCCATCGGTGAAAACCTTTTGTTGAGAAGATCACTAGCCTTGACAAATTTTACCTCTTTTCTAATACTTGGAGCATATATTCCCTTATAGCCCAATCCTCGTGTATCACGATGACTTTTACTTGCTCCTAGCATAGTGGTTAATTTGTTCGAACTACTATTGAACTTTTTCAATTCCTCCTGTAACATATTGATTTTATCAAGAAGCAAGACTAAATCGGCCTCAAGGCGTTTTTCTCGAGCGAGATAAGCGCTTTCTCTATCGTCAAAACTTGTTTGCTGGGAGTTAATCCTTACTTCAGATTATGCAAGTTTCTCTTCCCACAACAAATACTTTTGATAAAGATTATCACATTCAAGTGACTTCATACGTAGGTTTTCCTGAGAATCCTTGAGGATCGATTCGTTAGAACGATTCGAAACATAAACACCTGCGTAACATCTTCTCAATTTCTTGTTTTCTCGACAGAGAGGAGTCAGAAGAGGAGTGACATAAGAAGTTGTCATCTTCTTCTTTTCCAATGAACTCAAAACCTTCACATACTCAGAGACTTCCTTATCAACATCTCTATCAATATCTAAATCAACTTCATCAGAAAGTTCATCCAACTGTTCTTCTAGGCGTGTTTCCCAAACTTCAATAGGTTTTACATTAAGAGAATGTTTAGATACTGACCTAGATGTGTGATCCTCTCCCAGGTGAATCCAAGCTTTGATAATCATCTGGTAATTTATGAACTGGTACGTTATTAGAGATAGACTCGTCCATAATCAGATCGCTACAAACACAGACTTATAAGGTCTTTAATGTGTTTGCCTGCTCTGATATCAATTGAAAAAGCGTGGGTATAACAACCACACCCAATATTTCGATTAGCAATCTGTATGTACAAACTCCAATATACTTTCTAGAGAATCAACTAGACAGTCAGACTCAATCTAGATAAAAATTATATCAACGAGATTATCTCACAATCTCTCAATTTGATCTTTACTCAAGCAAATAGAAATCATGCGAGTCTTCATCAAAGAGAGATAACTTGGATGGTACCAAAGACCAATATCCAAGTGTTAATCAATTTAAATCAACAACCAAAAGGTCGGATATTCTAATTGATTGAACAACGCACAACTTTGTGATATTTCAATTATATAAACAAATATAATGCGGAATAGAAATAACACGAGACACCCTAATTTTGTTAACGAGGAAACCGGAAATGTAGAAAAACCAGGACCTAGTTCGCATTGAACACACACCGTATTAAGCCAGCAACAGACACTAGCCTACTCCAAATTAACTTCGGTCTGGACTGTAGTTGAACCCCAACAAATCTCACACCGATCCAAGGTACAGTTATGCTCATACGTCTCTGATCCCAGAAGGATGCTACTTACTAGATTCCCTTAGCTGATCTCACCCACAACTAAGTGTTGATACGACCCAAAGTCGAAGACTTTAATAAACAAATTTGTATCACACAGAAAAGTCTATAGTAATAGATGAATCCGTCTCCCACGAATATACCTACGAGTTTTTGTTCAGTCTTTTGATAAATCAAGGTGAACAGGAACCAATTGATAATCCGGATAGCCTAGTATTATCAATCACCTCACAATAATCTTAATCGACGCAGCGAAAAAAGATATTGTGGAATCACAAACGATGAGATGAAGTGTTTGTGATTTCTTTTTATCTTTCCTATACGATATATAAATCTCAAGACAATTATTTCAATTGAACTCAAATACGATAGAAACAGACAAGATCAGATCACACAACTACAAGAAAGTAGCATCGATCTGGCTTCAAAATCCCTATGAAGTCTTTAAGTAGTTAACCTGGTTTAGAAGAAGAAACCAAAGGTTAAAGGAGAATCGACTCTAGCTTAGCACAACTAGTATCACACAGAATGTGTGGGGATTAGGTTTCCAGTTGCTAGAGTTCTCCCTTATATAGTCTTTCAAATCAGGGTTTGCAATCAATGTTATCTTAGTAACATAACATTCAATATTCACCGTTAGATGAAAACATGATTAGATTCAAGCTAATATTTCTCAACCGTTGGATCGAAACCTTAGCTTGTTATAAACAAATGAAATGTCCAATTTTGGGTTTATGTAACCGTTCCCAAACATTAACATTTGTTAGTTCAACAATAGTTAACCAAATGGTTAGCCATATGAGCAATTTCATATCAACCATATTCTTTTTCACCATAACAAGTTCAAATGACTCAAATGAAATAGTTAGAGAGTTGTTCAATTTCTTAGATCTTATGTAACTACACAAGACACAATCGAAGCAAAAACGGTTTGATTCATTCGAATCGGTTCATGAACATTATAGCCACGGTTTGCAAAAGAATTCCTTAGTTTATATAAACATGAGTTCAAGAACAACCAGTTTTAGATATAACCTAATCAAGTTCGCGGACTGGGTTCGCGGACTTAACCTAACTCTGATGCATCCATGGCTTTGGTATGCCTTTGTGAGAGTAAGAGTTGAGGTGATAAATATTGAGCATATTTGATACATTAAACATTCAAGAATAACTCAACATAATTGAGATCACAATCGGAGAATTAGGGTTTCAGTGAAACCCTAGCAATTCTAAATTAAAACATCAAAATGAAATAAAACTACAAATTAAACCTACAATGAAGCACTGGCTAGCCCAGGCGTGACTAGAATCATCTTCTTACACCTCTATTTATACATGCAACCGAATTCCCAAAACTACCAAAACCCTAATTATTTTAAAACACAAATTAAATGCAAAAGAATTCGAACCCATACTACGAATCGTCTGCTCCTTTGTCACGTCGCCTCGAATCGAACATGCAACGGAGTTGGTGAAAACCCTAACCCTATTTATCTTTAACCTAGCTTCTAGGTTGAAGAGAAGCTATAAAAAAGATAAATAGGGGAGAGAGTGGTGGCCTTGTGAGAGGCTAGAGGAGTTGTTGGTGATGATGATGGCTCTGCAAACGTCGTGGAAGAAGGAGGTGGAGGTATGGTGTGGGTAGGGTTTTGCGAGAGCTCGTGGGAGAGGAAGAGAGAAGGTGAGGAAGGGAAATGGTAGAGTCGAGTGGGGGTATAGGGGTATGGGTGAATTTGTTGTTGAACGGGTGTGCGAGAGTCGATGGGAATGGTCTAGCGAGCGTCGGATGGGAGCGAAGAGATCGAACGGTCGAGGTTGGTAGCGGTTTTTGGCGTGATCTCGTGTTGCACGGAGCATCAAGAAATGATGTATAGTGAGGGCAGCGACCGTTGGATGTAGCCGAGGCGAGATCTCGACGGCTTGGAGTGTACGGGCTCGGATCCGGGTCGCGGGTAGCTTTAGCCCATGTCTTCCTTGTTGGGTTGCAACTGATTCGCGCGCGGGCTTTGGCCATCTACTCCATAGATGCTCGACTCCAATTCTTTGCTCTTTTGCTTCTCAGATTCTCCGAGCTTTATTTATTACCTAAAAACACAAAATTAATTAATACAAATATTTATTCTTGAAAACAAGGAAAATACAGAATATGGGATAATATCTGATTCTTGAGCACAAAAGATGAGTAAAATGCCAATAAAAAGGTGTATAAATATGCACTATTTGGCACTCATCAAATACCCCAAACCTGAATTTTACTTGTCCTCAAGTAAAACAAAAATAAGAAATCCTAACTATACCATTTGTCGTAGGTCTCTCGAATGCATTTAGCGTATGCACTAAGCCTTTAAACCCCTAGGTGTCCCTAAGTGGACGAGTTGTAGTCTCGTGAGGGTTTACAAGAGGTGTACCCACAAAACCTTCTCCTACTTCGAGTGTAAAAGAGTCTCAAGCCTCCAAGAAGCTATGAGGACATAGAGTTTACGCATGCTAGTAATGAAGTTAGAACTATCGAAGAACGCATTCTCATCCTTAAGTCTTGAGGCTTTGAAGTAACCATACCATATGAAAAGAATTCGGATTCGATTGTGATCATAAGTCTCAACTTCTGCCTCACCATTAGGGTTTTATGATAATTGCACTCAAAAAGATCGCTTTTAGTCTCTCATGTGTGCGGCGGGGAGTAAAGAGAGAAATCCGCACACGTTGTAGGTAAGAAGGATAACCTTAGAAATAAAATCTGGAGACTCCACGAAGTGTGGATAAAAAGAATCTTTTACGATGATCTCTAAGAAAGGAAAATCAACTATTAGCAAGGGGTGGGAGTACTCACTCACTTCTCACCCGATCGGCAATTAATATCACTCTCTCATAAGAAACCATAGAAACGTCTTCAATCTTCGGTCTTCGGTCTTCAGTCTTCAACTATTGATGACGAACTTCTGAACTTCACAAAAACTTAATAATATATTTTATTTTATTTTTTTTTTATTTTTTATTTTTTATTTTTTATTTTTTTTTTTACTTTGTGGTAACTAGACACAGAAAATAAACTACAATTTTTTTTTTTTTTTTTTTTTTTTTTTTTGGTTACAATAAAACGATAAACTCAATTTTTCACAAACTTCATTAATTCTCATCTTATTTTCTTTTCTTTGTTGCACATAAACCTTGGACTATATCAATTTTTCTTTCAATATTCCGATTTCATTGCTCAGGTTCTTGACGATGATGTGTTTCTATGGATCTTCGATTGATTGAGAGAGAGAGATGCTAGCGCAAATCGATATTTAGAAGGAGTTTTCATCTTTAGACGTCACCCTCATGATTGACGGAATTAGCACTCAAGAGATCAAAAGTAGTCTTGAAAGTGGTGCGAAGTTGGGTAGCTCACCATTCTACCAGGAATTGACGTACGGTGACACACACTCTAAAAGCTTTTCTAGAAAGTCACAAAGAGTGAAGGTCGGTACCTCGCTTGATGTAAAATGGGTAGTCTCCACTATGGTTGATCACAATTCTACTACCGAATATCTAAACGACACCTAATTCGCCCTCAGGTATGGTTAAATCCAACTTTAACGCTCTAATCAACTAAGAAACCCGATTGTGTTCTCAGGTACTTCCAATTACGTTATTTCGGTCGATTCTCTATGTAAACATAGCTAAAAGCATGCTAGTGACTCTAAAATCTCTAAAAGTTGGAGGTTCTTACAAAAAGAGTTTTGAATTTTTTTTTTTTTTTTTTTTTTTTTTTTTTTTTTTGAAATAAAAGGTTAAAAAGACTAAAATTAAAAAGACTAAAAACTCTATATGCAAAAATATGCAAATGCACCCCCAAACCTAAATCAAACATTGTCCTCAATGTGTCAACAGATAGAAAAAATTTAAACAGTCACATACCAAGAGAACTATGCTGATAAGAGAAAAGGGAAGAGATTACCGGTATGTCGGCGGGAGCAAGGTTGAGCTTCATTCGTCAAGGCAAAATCCAACATTCTCAGTGGTGATTATGTCGGATTAGCATAATATATGTGCAAGAAGACTCAACCGAATCAAGAAAAGAAAAATTTAACAAGTCCCTCTTGGATTATATACAAAAATTCACCATAAACTAACAATCTAAAGAGTTGAGGATCAACCCAATAGACGATATGTACACACATTAATGACCTACAAATATAATATGAGAGTGCACGTAAACTTGTGTATGTGAATGAGTTTCCCCAAACCTAAACTTGTGAACGGGTGTGTTTGAAAGCACAAAGTCTTGCAATTTTAAAGGTACATCATGCAAAAGGTCTAACTCGAAATGAGTTTTGCTAATTCTGAGGAGACATACATATTCCAATGTGGCTCCTTAAGAGTGTTATACTTTGATGCAAAATAGTCCAAGAGGACTTGGGAAGCACAAAGCTCTAGGCCTAAGTTAGGCATTTTCGAGAAAAGTTGGTTTTGCAATTTTGTGACAAACTACACCTAGGTTGGGTGAAGGAGTTTCAATTTGTGACTCGGGGAGAGAGGTTAGGTACATCTAAGTTGTTTTCATTTTTAAAATCATTTGCACCGTCACACACTTTCCTAAAGTCGAGAAGAGGGTAAATCATGTTCACTGCATAAAACGGTTCATCAATCTCCAGGTCATACTCGTCACCATTCTCATATATAACATAACCGGGAGAGATATCATGTTGTAGCCTAGGCATGGAGTTAGGCACATGCATTGAATCATCCGTGTCAACGAGACAATTCCTTTATTCCTAGGTCACAAACAGGTGGTAAAGCATGCTCATTTTCACGGGACAATTCCACGGGTTCCACATCAACATCACATGCATGAATATAAGAAGAAGCATCATTCATAGGGTTCACGGAAGAGACGCCTAACGTCTCGAACCTAAAGATTTTACTACATTTTCAAAATACACATGCTCTTCATATTCATCATCATCATCATCATAGCACGATTGCATTTTCCTAACATTCATTTCACCTTGAAATTCCTCCCTTTCCTCATTTAGTGCATCAAGAATTTGACTCAATTTGAGTTCTAAACTCTCAAACTTTTGCTCAAGGTTTTGATTCAATTCTAGAGTTTCATTATGTTGTTCAATGAAAGGAGAGTCTTCACTAGTGGGTATGCATTCCTCATATGGATATTCAATGTATGCTTGTGCATGAGGTTCACTAGAAGGAAGTTCAAACATGTTGCTATGTGGATGGTCATGCATTGCATTCATTTCAAGCCTAGCATTTTGCTCCATGAGCGTTTCCATTATTGATTGCAAACTAGGAGTTGGGGAGTATAAAATTGTTCATCTCCCCCTTTTGTGGTGAATGATGCATGTGTGCGGGTTGATTATGGTCCCAATAGTCACTTCTAGACACTTCGTTCATTGGATTATCATGGTTTTCCCTAGACTGTCTAAAATCATGCAAGATATAACGATATTCGGCGGGGTGGTCTAAGCCACCACATAAGGTGCAAGCATGCGTTTCATATTGCCTAGAAAAACTAGATTCGACAGATTGCCTTTCTAAAAGCGAGATTGCCTATCTAAAGCGAGATAGTCGAGCCTCTAATTGATCTAAAAGTGATGATTTGGGTATGAGGAGAGTGTTCATTCTCAACTTTGTGATGGATGATACATGTGCTCATAGTGATTAGGGTATGTGAGGTCGGGGCCACGAGAAGGCGCATAAAATTCTCTAAAATCACTATGGTATGTGGGGGTTCATCTGTGAAGCGTGCCGTAAGCACGCTCTCTAAGGGATTTGTTTGAATCCCCAGATGCGGACCAAAATCCTGACATGGTCTAGCTCTCAAATTGAACTCAAAGCCCAGTGAAGTGGACTAAGTTTGGTTTATTGGGTTTTTGGTTTGTTGGGTTTCATTTGGTTTAAATGGGTTCATTTTTGTTTTTGTAAACTTTGGTTTATGTGGGAAATTTTGGTTTAAATGGGAAAGTTTGGTTTTGTTGGGTTTTGGTTTTTGTGAGATTTTTTTGGTTGCACAGCCCGGCTAATAGGTTTAGCCTAGCGGCCTGTGAAAGCTCGGCCAAGTGCTTGTGTTCTTGTGGGCTCGGTTTGTGTAAGCCCAGAGTTTGTGTAAGGTTTAGGTTGAGCCCGGTTGTGAAGATCAAGTGATGTGGGCTCAAATTATCACAAGCAAAGCCCGGTATAGGTGAGACTTAGTGAAACTGGTTCTAGCCTAGTGGCCGGGCTTCGATTTGTGCACGGCCAACAGATATGGGCTCGGTTGTTTTTCAAACAGCCCAACGGTTGTGGCTTTTGTGGGGTGAATGTTGTTTGCACCTGAAAAGGAAACCTAGTGTATGAGAACTTTGGTCTTTTGCACGACCAAGTGCGGCTTGTGGGGGGTTCTGATTGTGACGGTTGGCAACTCGGGTTGGTAGAAGGTTTGTGCGAGCCCTAGTTGTATTAGCCAGTGAATGGCCCGGTTAGGTGGGGGTGAAAGTTGGTTATGTGGGATGTGTGTTCATCCCAACGAGATGTGGGCTTAAGTTTAGGCTGGTAAGTGCACGGCCCGGCGAGCTTGTTTTAAGTGGGCTGATTTACTCCATGAGCCCAGGTTTGTTGCGTTTGCACGATTTGAGTGAAATTGCACAGCCGATTCTGAGAACCAGCTTATGTTGGCGGTTTAAACACAGCACAAGGGGCTCAACAGGTTAGCTTCCCCGAGGTTCACAGAGCTGAAGTTGACAAAGCAAGCTCAGGACTTGACAAATTAGCTAATGCATAGATGCACAAACTTAGCAAATAGTTCTAGCAAGATTTGGGTATTTGATAACTCACACAAGGTCTCAAAAGAGACTACAAATTAGCAAATGACTGATACAAGCAATTCCCGGCATGAAAACTAGTTTATCAGGTAATTCTGCTCATGTTACAAACAAAGCACAAAGGCTAACAAATGGGAGTAGATGGCTCACGGGGTTGCGGCTTCGGGGTTGATCACGATCTTGGCGAGATGAGAACCAACACTGACCTCTCAAGTGAGGGTTCGGCCAATTAGGCTATCCAAGAGGGGGCTTGACCTGCGGCTACGCTGGAGGGCTTGCGGGCAGGTGGCTCACGAGGTTATGCGGGGGAGTAGAGGGTTCACTGCAGATGAGCACGAGATAATTGGCTCTCACGGGTGCGCAAACAACTCATACAACTCGGGTGTATAGGCTAGCCTAACATGGGTTACATGCATTCCGGGTTTGCAAAACGAGGTTATGCTTAGGGCTCAAGCATGCATTCGGGTCACATGGCGAGATGGTTATGCTCACTCGCAAGATCATACAGGTTGCATAGAAATGAAGCTAACAGTTCATAGAAATGATTATGCTCACCCACACATATTATGCTCACTCACTCAACAACTCAATCATTCGTCACAAGATCACACACAGATTGCTTAAACTTACTTAGCTAACATGGTTCACCTAACGGGGTTGTCAAACGTACTCAGCTATCATGCTTACACATTGACCACCAAGAAGCCACTTACAATCTGCGGTTTGCTCAGTGGCTTGTGAAGACAAGAGTAGCATAGCGAGCACGGTGGCGAGTTGCACGCAGGTACAGTATGCTCGAGGCTCGGGAAAGAAATCTCGGTCCTCGAATGTGCAAGTTCTGACAAATTATGCTATAATGCAAGTGCGAGATAAGTAAGATGGCATGACTACAATGTAACAGATGGCAAATATGTACAGGGGGTAAACTAGCATTGGTGCAATGACTAAAGTGCAATGACAAAATGTAATGCAAGATGCAGAAATTGAAAGAAAATGTAACTAAGTTATACTAACAGTGTAAGACAAGATGCAGGAATGTAAAGTTGCAAAAATAGAAAACTTCAGCAAGTTATGCTATTAACGGAAGATAACAACGTAAAACTTTAAAGTGAATATATACGAGGATGCAAATTCGGTGAAGCGAGCCAATGAATCAAAATAGCACTCGCCAAGTCCCGGCGGCGGCGCCAAAAACTTGGTAGGCCAGGAAAAGATGTATAAATTTAAGCCTACGGGTGATACCGCAAGTGCACGGTGTCTTCAATGAAGACGGTGGCAAATACTGGGTCGATCCACAGAGACGAGGGGTGCTTTCAAGGTGATCTTATGGCTTTCTCTATCTGCAATTCAAGTGTGACAAGTAACACAGATGTTTTTGCCGATAGACGAGATGTTTAAATGTGATGAACCTAAACTAAGTAAAAGATAGTGACAAAGGGTATGCTAAGGTCTCAAATCCACCACTAACCCTATCATGTGTTCAATTCGATTTGAAGTTCTTGTTCTGTGGAAGCTAAGGGTAATGTGTCAATCTTATCATTAGCTTTTTCACTTAAGGAGTTTCACCCGTAATAGCTCAATTCATCGCCTAAGGTTGCTAGTTCGAGTACTAGTTGTCTAACTAAGTACAACTAGTCAAGGGTTAGCACTAATCATTCAAGCAAGAGTGAATCACTCTCAACTCAGTCTTAACCTAACTACGATGTGCATCCATGGCTTTGGTATGTGAGAGTAAAGAGTTGAGGTGATAAATATTGAGCATATTTGATACATTAAACATTCAAGAACAACTCAACATAATTGAGATCACAATCGAGAATTAGGTTTCGGTGAAACCTAGCAATTCTAAATTAAAACATCAAAATGAAATAAAACTACAAATTAAACCTACAATGAAGCTAATCGGCTAGCCCAAAGCGTGACTAGAATCATCTTCTTACACCTCTATTTATACATGCAACCGAATTCCCAAAACTACCAAAACCCTAATTATTTTAAAACACAAATTAAATGCAAAAGAATTCGAACCCATACTCGAATCGTCTGCTCCCTTTGTCACGTCGCCTCTGAATCGAACATGCAACGGAGTTGGTGAAAACCCTAACCCTATTTATCTTTAACCTAGCTTCTAGGTTGAAGAGAAGCTATAAAAAAGATAAATAGGGGAGAGAGTGGTGGCGCAGAGGCTAGAGGAGTTGTTGGTGATGATGATGGCTCTGCAAAACGTCGTGGAAGAAGGAGGTGGAGGTATGGTGTGGGTAGGGTTTTGCAGAGAGCTCGTGGGAGAGGAAAGAGAAGGTGAGGAAGGGAAATGGTAGAGTCGAGTGGGGGTATAGGGGTATGGGTGAATTTGTTGTTGAACGGGTTTTGCGAGAGTCGATGGGAATGGTCTAGCGAGCGTCGGATGGAGCTGAAGAGATCTGAACGGTCGAGGTTGGTAGCCGGTTTTTGGCGTGATCTCGTGTTGCACGGAGCATCAAGAAATGATGTATAGTGAGGGCAGCGACCGTTGGATGTAGCCGAAGCGAGATCTCGACGGCTTGGAGTGTACGGGGCTCGGATCCGGGTCGTGGGGTAGCTTTAGCCCATGTCTTCCTTGTTGGGTTGCAAGATGATTCGCGCGCGGCTTTGGCCATCTACTCCATAGATGCTCGACTCCAATTCTTTGCTCTTTTGCTTCTCAGATTCTCCGAGCTTTATTTATTACCTAAAAACACAAAATTAATTAATACAAATATTTATTCTTGAAAACAAGGAAAATACAGAATATGGGATAATATCTGATTCTTGAGCACAAAAGATGAGTAAAATGCCAATAAAAAGGTGTATAAATATGCACTATTTGGCACTCATCAGATAGCAACGCATGAGAGTTCGACCGAGCAATGCTCTAACAAGATCAACTAAGGGATTCAAGTGCGTAATATCATGCTGGGATCAGATACGTAAGGAATACAACTGTAACTTGAATCAGTGTGAGATTGATTAGGGTTCAAATACAGTCCAACCCGAAGTTAATTGGTAGTAGGCTAGATTCTGTAGCAGCTTAATACAGTGTAGTATTCAATCTGGACTAGGTCCCGGGGTTTTTCTGCATTTGAGGTTTCCTCGTTAACGAAATTCTGGTGTCTGTGTTATTTGTTTTCCGCATTATGTTTTGTTATATAATTGAAATATCATAGGTTGTGCGTTAAGATCAATCAATTATAATATCCAACCTTTGGTTGTTGATTTACATTGATTGACACTTGAACATTGGTCTTTGGCACCGTTCAAGTAACTCCTCTTATATTCAATCAGGCTCGCAGATTTCTATTTTCTTATTGCGGATTGAATTAAGAGTTAGAGATATTAAGCTCTTTGATATACTTTATTCTAGATTTAGTCTGACTGTCTAGTTGATTCTATAGAAAGTGTATTGGAGTAAGTCCTCTCAGATTGCCGAACGAATTTTTGGGTGTGGTTGTTAGACCCCCATATTTTCAATTGGTATATATCAGAGCTGGAAAACACATTAAAGACCTCATAAGTCTGTGTTTGTAGCGATCTGATATGGACAGAAGAGATATCTCAATAAATGCCCCACCAGATCCAGGGATTCCAGAATTCTCTTCCATGACTGATTTAATAAAATCTGTAGAAGAAATTCTATCTAAACCTCCACCAGGTTTAAAATCCATTGAAGTTTTTTTTAGGAATTGAAGAAAAACTTGAAAGCCTAAATTCTGATATTGATCTATATCTCCGGAATGAACAAGAATCTCTTAACAGGCTAAATCAAGTTATGATGAATAATATTTATGTTGAGATTGATATTGATTTGTTAATCAGTAAGAGCAATGCTCCTCCTCTGTGTAATATTCAAATTAGTTGTAGCAAACTAAACGTATTACAAGAGGAGTTTGAATCTCAGTCATCAGAACATCTCATCTCAAAGCATGAATTGATTCATGGTTCAAAACCTGATACTTCCTATCAAGATAGTAGTATTGTCTTCTCTTATGAACAAGCTAGGACGTCTTCTTTTACCAAAAGAAGTTCCCTTCGCAGTACCAAAAAACTTTATTTTATATGTTGGAAAATAGGAAATCAGAAACTCAATTTACTTTGGGTTCTCTTGAAATTCCTTGATAAACTTATAAAAACAGGGTCTTGGGTATCTCTTGTTTCTGAAGTTTGTAAGAGTTGTTGAAAAGAAACCCTTTCCTAGTGTCATGGCATTCAAGACTAGTCTGCACTATGTCTTGGTGACCATACGTCTCGGATCAAGAGATTTATTTGTTGAGTCTTTACTCCAAATATCTTGTTTTGGTCATCCAAACAAGTACCTCTTGCACATGTGTGTCTCACACAACTTGAACTCGGTTCCCATACGTTTGCAAATCCTATCCCAGAACACACTCGAACCAGCTCAAGTCCACCGCTCGGCACATTTAAAGAGAAGAATCTCTTTGGTTTCTTCTCCTTCTTCTTCATCTCTTTCATTCACAAACAAATAAGAAAAGAAACTATTCACGAACTGTTGATCCTCTTAACCTCAATTCTCAACCGTTTTGAGCGTTCGTTGGCTCATTTTTCTATCTACAAGAAGATACATCATGGGTCAACCCTTGTTCCTTGTGTCACTGAAGTTCCGGAACTCCTCCATTGTTATCAGTTCACAAACCAAGTAAGTTTATCAGCCCTCTGTTTTACATACCTTAACAGCAATGAGTTCTAGGAAGAGAGGAAATCGTGGTGAAAGTTCGGGTACCCAAAATCGTGAGGAAGACTTCCTTGACCCAAGCTTGAGAATTAGGTTCATTAACTCTAACACTCGTGAATACTATGTAGAATATAGTACTAAGAAACCCATCATGGAAAGGATTTACAACCCTTCTGTTCTTAGGGTAGATGGTCTGTCTATGTTCTTTGAAAATCATGAATGGGGCATTATTCATCGCCCCATGGGGACCGCTTACATGGAGCTAACTGCTCAATTTTATGCAAACCTGCATGAGCCTGATTTTGTCAACTGCTCTTTCAAAACCATTTTCCAAGGAACATCCTTCCTTGTAAATCGACTAGTAGTTGCTGAACTGATGTGTTTACCTCAGACTGGTGATTTTCTCTTTCCACATCCTGAGCACTTGAGACCTACTTCAGGGGCTCTCTCGAACTTTCTGATTGGTAAGATTCCTCCTTGGAATGAAGGGAAAATTGATGCTCATGATGCTGAATTGTTTCTCAACATTGCTGAAAAGCTTCTGGTGGCTAATATGATGCCCAACACAATTGACAGACAACTATGGACCAGACCTCTTGCAGAACTGGTTTATTATGTTGTAGAAGGGAGGAACATTGACTTTTGTGGCCTTATTGTACGACAAATCATAAGTTTCAGACAAATTTCAAAGAAGACTCATAGGTTTCCTTGCCTTATCTCAAGGATCTGCAGTCAATTCGGCATTGTGGCTGTCGGAACCAATCTTGGAGGACCAAAAATCTTTTCCATGAATAGTGTCAGAAAGATGGCCAGAACTCCTGCAGCACCCAACTCTTAACTCATCCGTCTTCAACAAGAAAATGAATTCTTGAAAGAGAAGTTGGACTATGTTGAGACAGCACATTCTAAACTAACTGAGAAGTTTTATGAAATAGAAAGGGATTTTTATGAGTTGAGTGATTAAACTCTGTTTTTGTTGAACTTCTTATGTTGATCTACTTTTAAAACAGTTACTTTATGGATGTAATAACTCTTATGTTTAGCCTTGAATGATTTTTATCTTTCAATTAAATTGCTACATGTGTTAGATCCATAAGAAGTTCAGATAATTGTGGTCAAAATTTAAGTCATTCATATGTCGGTATGAAAGTATTGATAAAAGATAGAATGAACTTTTGGCAAACAAAAGTTAAAGCCTTTTATGTCATTATTTGATGGAAGAAAGGATAAAACTTTTTTTTACAACGATTATGTCTATTGTATGTCATTGTGCAAATAGTGATGGAAAATAGAATGAATCCTTGTCTATTCCGCTGTATTGGTCGATCTCCGATCCACATTTTTGTGCACATACTGTGTTTCTATGTAAGTTATCTTATGTCGAGCATGACCAATTGAGTTGATCATTTTTTGTGGTTGATTCAATTGAGATTTTTGGATACAAATTCATGTTTTCATGTGGTTATGTCCAAAGAAATCCTTCTTTTCTTGTAAAAGCAAGGTCGCCTTTGTTGTTCTTTAGGGAATGACATTTTATGGGGGAGAGTTATTAATTGAACTTGTGATTAATTGCCAAATATTTGTGGGGACTGCGGCTGTGGAATATTATAGGGGTTATCTTGTATCTTTATAAACTCCTTGATGAATGAATTTAGCTTCAGCTTTATGACTGCATCTAAATAAGTTGGTATGGTATTCTCTTTTGGTCATGAAGTGATCTCTATGAAAATTTCATGAGTATCCCACTAGTTTTCGTACCTTTGCCAATTTATATTGACAAATAGGGGGAGAATTAATGTGCAGTTTCATACTACAAATACATATGGTTTACGGATCATTATGTAAGGGGAAGTGGTTCTCATGTTGAGATGAAGTATTGACTAAGGGGGGGTGATACATATCACCATAGTATTATTGTCAAAGTTGTGATACAATTGAACTTTAATTTTGTGTAATAATACTATGACACTGTATAACAATGATTGAGAGCATTTGTTTTCTCATTGTTATCGCTATGGATCTTCAACAACTATGATACTGAGTTGAACACGTTTAGAATCATGGAGTACTTGGAAGTGACGAAGTTTTCGAGTCGTGTTTAAGATGCCAAGGAGATCAAGCATTTGGATGAGAAGCTACAAATTTCTATTTATTTTATAATACATATGTACTGATAGTTTTGTCACTAAAATTGACAAAGGGGGAGATTGTTAGAAATCTTTTGGTCGAACTCGCATGTTGTTATCTCAAGCATGTTTGTCAATGTTAGTGATCAAAACTATAAGTCTTGATTTCTAGCCTATTGATAGATGTCTCGGACTAGGACATAGATTGTGTAGTTGAGCTTAGTTTTCACGGTGTTCATCATTTGAAGACGAAGAACTACTAAGGGGAGATTGTGGAACTTCATCGACAAAAGGTATGTGGAGACTTAAACTCATCTACCACTTGGAAAGTTTATTTCTACTCTATCTCCTATATTGAGACATAAGTCGTATTACGATATAGTTTTCTATATACACATTTGAGATTTCGAGCTGAGTTTATCTCGCTTACATATTTCTCGAAATATGTGTTGGCAAGCTTTCGCTTCGACCAAGTTCATCTTATATCATGTGAAAATTTCCGAGTAACATCTTACATGGTTTGTGTGATACAATCATTTGGTGTTGTCTTGGAATGTTTCGTAATGATTATTTCAATAACTTGAAAATTGCTTTGATGTTAATAGTGTGTGAAAACGGATATTGTCATCCTCTAAGAAAGTTTCAATGATTGAAATAAGAGTTTAAAACACTTAACCATTATTGGATATGTCATGTTGAGCACTCTTGCACATATGTAATCCATGTCCGGGAACCATAGTATGCGTACTCGTTTGCGTACTGGCGTACAGGTTCATGTCCGAGAATTTCTGCTGGGATTTGAAGTTCGCGTACCCATTTGCATACTGGCGAAACCCAATCTTAGTCGGGTATTTCAAGTATGCGTATACGTTTGCATACTTGAAGGTTAATGTTCTAAAATCGGTTTTAAACATGAACATAAACATTTATATAATAAGGAATGCAATCTTTGCAAACCGTGGCTATAATGTTCATGATTGATTCGAGTGAAAAAAAAACCGATTTTGCTTCAATTGTGTTCTTGTATAATTCTATGAGAATATAGCAATTGAACAACTCTTTAACTAGTTTCATTTGAGTCATTTGAACTAGTTATGCTTAAGATGAATAAGGTTGATATGAGAGTAATCATATGGCTAACCTCGTTTAACTATTTGTGAACCAACATATATGGTGTACACGTTTGAGTACGGTTACATAAACCCAAATGAGGGTACATTTCATTTGTGTGTAACAAGCTAATTTGAAAGATCTAACGGTTGAAAGATATTAGCTTGGTTGAATAAGGTTTTTCATCTAACGGTGAATATTGAATGCTTTGTTACCAAGGTAACTTGGATTTCAAACCCTGATTTGAAAACTATATAAAGGAGAACTCTAGCAACTGGGAAACTTAATCCCCACCTCATGTGTGTTACTAGTTGCATAACTAGAGTCGATTCTCCTTTAACCTTAGGTTTTATCGAGACCTTGTAGGTTAACGACTTCAAAGACTTCATTGAGATTGTAATGCCAGACCCAACTATTTTCTTTGTAGTTGCGTGTTCTGATCTTGCCCGATTCTATCATATTGAAATAATAGATAGAGATTAATTGAAATAATTGACTAGAGATTAATTTCTCCGATAGGCATATAAGTTTGGTTTATCAATTGGTTCCTATTCACCTTAAAAAGTAATCTTGCAAACATCTTTAGTCTCATCGTTTGTGATTCCACAATATCTTGTTACGCTAGTCGATTAAGATTATTGTGAGGTGATTAATAATACTAGGTTGTTCTTCGGGAATATAAGTTTGGTTTATCAATTGGTTCCTATTCACCTTGATTTATCAAAAGACGGAACAAAAACTCTTGGATATTTCAAGGGTTAAGACCCTTCAATTGGAGACTCTTTCATGATTTATTCAATCCATTGACGAATAGATTTTTTTTTGTGTGAGACGTATATGGAAGAAGTGAAATAACTCACACCACTGCGAACTTTAATTTATTTATCAAGTCTTCGACTTTGGGTCGTAGCGACTCTTAGTTGTGGTTGAGATCAAATAAGGGAATCAAGTGCGTAATATCCTGCTGGGATCAGAGACGTAAGGAACGCAACTGTACCTTGAATCAGTGGTGTTCAATCTGGACTAGGTCCCGGGGTTTTTCTGCATTTGCAGTTTCTTCGTTAGCAAAATGCTGGTGTCTGTGTTATTTCTTTTCCACATTATGTTTTTTTATATAATTAAAATATCACAGGTTGTGCGTCAAGCTCAATTAATTAGAATATCCAACCTTTGGTTGTTGATTTACATTGATTGACACTTGAACATTGATCTTTATGCTTAAAACCAACAAATAAATGATCTACACGTTGCACTCTCTTATATTCAATCGAAATGACTCGCTGATTTTTTTCCAAAGATTCTATTTGAAAATTGTCTTTCTTTGGTTTGATTGCCATCCTGGATTGAATTAAGAATTAGAGATATTAAGCTCTTTGATATACTTTATTTTAGATTGAGCCTGACTGTCTAGTTGATTCTCTAGAAAATGTATTGGAGTAAGTCCTCTCAAATTGCCAAACGAATTGTTGGGTGTGGTTGTTAGACCCCCGCATTTTCAACAAGTATCAGTTCCATATACACATGGTATTACTTGTGATCGGTCACACCAGTTACTAGGACCGGTTACACCAATTACAAGGATCAGTCACACCAATTACAAGGATCGGTCACGCAAATTACAAGGATCGATCATACCATCACATGGTGATTACTTAGGATCAGTTACACCAATTAACAAAAACCAGTCATACCAAATCATAAGTCAGGCATTGTTACCAAGATATAAAATCTAAGTTAAGATCGGTTCTACCATTTCACACATATTGGTCATCCAAAGATTTACAATGAATAGCCGGACCAATAAGCCTAATGATTTCCGTTTCGATTCACGAAACAGGTTCATGAAGGTACTTCCTTTAAAAAATGTAAACATTGTTTCCTAGGATAAAATATTTACCATAACCCATTCACATAATCATAACAATATATACAAGATTATGTCGATGTCATATCTACGAAGTTCAAAAGATAAGTGTTATATTCCGTAGTATAATTAATTCCCTAATACTATGATCATACTATTATGATCATATCACATCCCCATAGTATTATACAATATGTACAATATATACATCTTTGCAATTATGTTTTAAATATAACACGACTTCAAAGATACGTTAGGAATGAAACAGATCAAGCCAATATTACTAACCTCAAGTGGAAGGATGATGTCGTCATTGTATTTCATTAGTTTTTCACCTTCTTCGGGTCTTCAGAGTAATACTTGTATGTCTCAACATTCTTAGACTTTCTAGTCTAACCTAAAAGAAGTTGACTATAGTATTTAATCAAGCGACTCTAGATGAGTTTTGATACTAAATTATGACAACCAAACTTGACATACCAACACTTGGTGAGTTCATCCGAGCTATGCTCTAACAAGGATGCATGCTAATAAAATTTTACCTACAGATGATTTAGTATCATTTGGAAAGAAGAAAAAAAAAGAATCTTCAGAGCCACCAAATTTTTGGTGTATAATTGACCTCCAGAATGCCTTTCTCTCTGTATTATATCTCCAAATCCACTTAGCATGTAAAGCTCTATTAAGTGAGTCTCAACCTTTGTACACCAACACCACCCATTTTTTTAGATAGATTTACTTTGCTCCAACCCACCCAGCCTCTCTTTTTGCCAGCACCCCAAAGAAAACTTCTCATAATATTGTTCATTTGATTTTCCATAGAAGCAGGCATTTGGAAAAGAGATAAATAGTAAATAAGTAAGTTGCAGAGGACATGCTTGATAAGCATTATCCTTCCTCCTTCTAAGAGATATCTTCTCCATCAATTACTCAATATTTGTTAAATAACCTCCCAAACAGTCATTGATTTTGATTTACTTTTTAAAGGAATTCCTAGATAGTTTAGTAGGAATTGCAGTTTTGGGCATCCAAAAATCAGAGCACCAGAATAAGCAAACTGAGTATTACCAACAACCACCAAAGAACTTTTCTTGAAGTTTACTTTCAAGCCAAAAATCAGTTCAAAAGCAATTAAGAGATTCTTGATATTTGTAATTTGTTTTTCACTGTCATCTTGAAACATGATTAGATCATCAGCTAACTGAAGATGATTTATAGTGTCTCAGTTTGCAGAAGGCTTAATACATTTGAAAAAGAGGGGGGTCTAACAACCACACCCAATATTTCTCTTAGCAATCTGTATGGACTAAGTACAATATACTTTCAAGAGAATAAACTAGAAAATCAGACATAATCTTAAGAAAAGTATATCCAAGAGTTGTATCTCTATTTCTCAATTCAATCTGCAATAAAACAAATAGAAATTTGCGAGCGAGACTGATTGAATATAATAAATAACTTGGACGGTATCAAAACCAATATCCAACTGTCAATCAATATAATTAATAACCAAAGGTTGGATTCACAATTGATTGAACTTACGCACAACCTGTGATATTTCAATTATATGGAAAATATAATGAGGAAAAGAAATAACACAGACACCAAAAGTTTTGTTAACGAGGAAACTGCAAATGCAGAAAAACCCTGGAACCTAGTCCAGATTTTAACACCACACTGTATTAAGCCGCTACAGACAATAGCCTACTCCAAGTTAACTTCAAACTGGAATGTAGTTGAGCCCTAACCAATCTCACACTGATCAAGGTACAGTTGCACTCCTTACGTCTCCGAATCCCATCAGAACTCTACGCACTTGATTCCCTTATAGCTGATCTCACCCACAACTAAGAGTTTCTACGACCCAAAGTCGAAGACTTGATAAACCAATCTTTCTCACACAGAAAAGTCTATTGTATAGATAAATTTGTCTCTCATAGATATACCTATGAGTTTTTTTTCCGTCTTTTGATAAATCAAGGTGAAGAGGAACCAATTGATATACTGGACTTATATTCCCGAAGAACATCCTAGAAATATCAATCACCTCACAATAATCTTAATCTTATGGTAGCGAAACAAGATATTGTGGAATCACAAAAGATGAGACGAAGATGTTTATGACTACTCTTTATCTTGCTTATCGGAGATTAAATCTCGAACAAATCTTAGAGAAGGTAGTACTCAACATGATAGAAAACATCAAGATCAGAACACGCAACTACATAAAAAAAAGTTGGGTCTAGCTTTACAATCCCAATGAAGTCTTCAAGTCGTTAAACTACAGGATTTCGGAAAACCCTAAGCTTAAAGGGGAATCGACTCTAGTCGTAACTAGTATCACACAGGAGGTGTAGTAATTAGGTTTCCCAGATTCTAGAGTTCTCCTTTATATAGTCTTCAAATCAGGGTTTGCAATCAATGTTACCTTGGTAACAAATCATTCAATATTCACCGTTAGATGAAAACCTTATTAGACTCAAGATAATATCTTTCAACCATTAGATCGAAATTAGCTTGTTACACAGAAAATGAAAAGTGACTTCATTTAGATATGAGTAACCGTACCTAAACGTGTGCACCTTTGTTGGCTCAACAATAGTTAACCGAAGTTAGCTATATGAACACTTTCATATCAACCATATTCATCTTAACCATAACTAGTTCAAATGACTCAAATGAAACTAGTTCTAGAGTTGTTCAATTGTTTATATTCTCATAAAAGTAGACAAGACACAATTAAAGCAAAATCGATTTTCATTCACTCGAATCAATTCATGAACATTATAGTCACGGTTTGCAAAAGAGGGCATCCCTTATTATATAAATGTATTAGTTCATGAACAAACCGATTTTGGAACATAATCTACTCAAGTATGCAAACGGGTACGCATACCTAATCAAGTGGTAGGACTAAGTTTGGGTTCGCCAGTACGCGAACGAGTATGCGTACTTAGTTCCCGGACCTCTACGTACTAAACCAATCAGTACGATACGTGTATGCATACCATGGTTCCCGGACTTGGAATAACTTGCAACAATTAGATTACAAGTACGCATACTGTGCTATATCCAATCATGGTTATTTGTTTTAAACTCTCATTTCAATCATTGAAACATTCTCGGAAGACGGGAATAGCTGTCTCACACAAACTATTAGCTTCAAAGCAATTTTCAAGTGATTGAATGATCAATACGAAACATTTCGAGTCTACATCAAATGACTGTCTCACACAAATCATGTAAGATGTTACCAGGTGATTTTCACATGATCATCTTTTGACTTTCGTCAAGAATATAAGATGAACTTGGTTAAAGCGAAAGCTTACCAACACACATTTCGAGAAATATGTAACCGAGTTAAACTTAGCTCGATATATCAAATGTGTATAATCAAACTCTATATAGCTAAACAACATTTGTATAATATAGGAGATAGAGTAGATAGACTTTTGAGTGATAGATGAGTTCAAGTATCCATATAATTTTTGTTGATGAAGTTCCACAATATCCCCTTAGTAGTTCTTCGTCTTCAATCGATGTACGCCGTGAAGTCTAATGCTCAACTACACTTACTATCCTAATACGAGACTTAGATATAAGTAGACTAGAAATCAAGACTTATAGTTTTGGAAACTCAACTTGACAATAAAGCTTGAGATGACAACGGTTGAAGGTTCGATCGAGCATTGCTCTAACAACCTTGAATAAGTCATCAGCTTTTTGAATCATCAAAGAAAGAACTTCAACCACCAAGATAAACAAGAAAGGTGATATATAAAGGGTTACCTTGTCTAACCCCTTTACTGCTTCTAAATAACTCAAAGCATGAACCATTCAAAGAAATAGAAAATATAACATTTGAAATACACCAGTTAATCTATTTCCTCAAAAAGTTCCCAAAACCAAATCTAGACATTGTGTAGTCTAAATAACTCAAGTTTATCTTGTCAAATGCTTTTTGCAGATCCACTTTGATCACTAAACCAGGAGTATTTGATCTTTCCCTTGCATCTATCAATTCAGAGGCAATAAGGATTTCATCTATAATTTGTTTTTCATCTACAAGATCTCATTGAAATTTAGAAATTATAGCTGGAAATACAATTTTCATTATATCAGCAAGACACTTAGAGATGATTTTGCAAATGCCACCTATAAGACTAATGGGTCTGTAGTTGTGCATATAAATTGCACCCACACATTTTGGAAGAAGAATAATATTAGTACAGTTGACCCTCTAATCCAGAGTACCAGTAGAGTGAAATTCATTACAAACATTCATTAACTCAGGTTTGATAATATCCCAAATAGTTTTAATATTTTTTTAATTGTGTACCCATCATGACCTGGTGATTTGTTTAAACCCAAATATTTAATCACATTGCTAATTTCATATTCAGAACCGACAACAAGTTAATCACTTGATAATAGTTACGATCCAAAACCGATTTACTATATGAATAATTAATATCAAGTGATTAGGATTTAACGTACAAGTGTATTTACTTTTAATTATAATAAAATAATTTACTATCTTGAGTTGCTTTAGCGATGTAAAGTTTAAAGAACTCAACTCTTTTTGATGGTCTTCCAAACGGTTAAAGACAAAGCTGTTTGGTAAATACTCCAATAATCTTTTAGAAAAATATTTGTTGAGCTTTGACAAAGTCTCTTCCGTTTAAACTAATAAACTCCTTAGTCAAGTAAGATCAATCCAAATTAGTAACTTAGATTTGGATTCACAACTATCAGATTCAGATATTTAAGATACCACCAAATAATATATAGTTGCCGATCTAAATGACTTTATGATCAAATTTATCAAAGACAAACCAGATCTAAGTTGGATTCCAGCCGATCAAGATGTGTGCACAAATCACGAGATACGAAAACCAATAAGAAAAAATATTTTTGTCTTCAAATATTCAATTGCCTTTCTATGTACCTGCACACCACCAACTTGAACCCACTTATGATCGATCACATACAGAATGAAGTCTGTGAACAATGGATGATCACAAGTTGTCTTTAGATCTAAAAACATTTCTAAAGATCTCATGAATACATTGATCTAGTTTGAGTGACCCTCATTTCAAAAGAGAAGGCTCTCAAGAATAATCAAATTAGGTGCAATCAAAGTTTCAACAACCGTTAGTCAATCAAATCAATAATCGAAAACTAAATAAAAATGCAATTATCTAGTTTCCCACCAATGGTACTCGTAGAGCTTATTGATCCTATATAAGTCTTTAAACGAGCGGTCGTAAGAGATTTCGCCTAATTATGGTACTTTCCTCTCCGGATAGACGGCTCCACCAGAAACAACAAGAAATGAAGTTTGCCTGGATAGTTTGCAAGAAGTGCAAACTCAACTATTTATAGACCAAAGTTGTTTGGACAATGAAATTCCAAAACTGAACATATTCTCAAGACATGGAATAAGTAACTAATTTCGGTTTTCATATTTCCAACTAATATCCAACCTGTAATTCTGAAATCTCTCATTTAGAAAATATCCTTTAGAACTTAACTAATATAACTTTCCAATATTATATGTTTTGATATGGTGGAAAATCAAAAGCATATAATCAAAAATCTTAATTCAGATATTCTTAATATAACGGATCAAGATCACCTTGAGTATGAAGGAATATCTTTGGACAATAAAAGATAAGAATTGTATTCATGTCCAAATTATGTCGACATGCAGATTTTTCCTATTTAGCAAACCGTAATTCCAAACTCACACAAAACCTTAAAGTAATATGTGAATATCAAGGATAGGTTTTTCTCCCGGTTCTACCAAGTCTCCAAATATAGGTAGGGATTGGTTCTACCATGATTTCCAACAATATCTAGGATCGGTTCTACCAAGTATCCCAATATAGGTAAGGATCATTTCTACCAAGACTCTTAACAATAGTTAAGATCGGTTCTACCATGTATCCCAAATAGGTAAGGATCGGTTCTATTAAGACTCTAAACAGTAGTCAATATCAGTTCTACCGCATATCCCAAACTAGGTAAAAATCAGTTCAAAAATAATTCTCAACATAAGTCAAGATCAGTTTTACCAAAGTTCTTACCTAGGTTCGAATTTTTCATTCAATAAATCTTTATTGAAAATCAGATCAAAATGCCTATTGATTTCCTTTCGATTTCGTTTATGTACTTCCCTTATACATATGTAATCAAACATAGTTTCCTAGGATGAAATCACACATAAATCCAATACACAATCAAGTAACAAGTTACATAGATTATGCCGATGTCACATTTACGAAGTTCAGAAGATAAACGTTATACTTCGTAATCAAATATTCTTCCTTGACACTTTGATCATAATAAAATAAGCAAGTCTAATACTAAAGTATTAAATATAACCTCGCATGTTATGTTATCAATCTTCACTATACCTCATGTGGAAGGATGATGTCTTCACTGTAGTCGATACAGCTTCACGATCTTCAGGTCTTCAAGGTAATACTTGTATGTCTCAACATTCCTAGACTTTCTAGTCTAAACTAAACGAAGTTGTTTCTAGTACATTTAATCAAGCGACTCTAATTGAGTTTTGATACTAAAATATGACAACCAAACTTGACATACCAATGTTCAACCGAGTAATGCTCTAATAGTTGTATAATTTTACATTCTCTTTTATTGTTATTCAGAATAATGTTCAATTACCTAATTGGTAGGTAAATAATATTATTGATACTCGGAACAAATGTTGTAATTTCAAAGTTATTGACGATTTTTTTATCCGACAGGTGGCAGAATATATTAAGGTTATGCCAATTGATGGTAGTGGAAGAGAAAATGACTAACTCATTTAGTCTGAATGTAAAAAAAAAAAATGGGAAGTGTTATTGTTAAAGAGGCATACAATCATCTTGTGGAAGCTAATAACCTAGGTATCCGCAAAAATAAATTCTTTCTTGTGGCTTTTCTGTCACAACAGACTAAGCCTAAATGAGTTCTTATGTATGATAAGAATTCGGTAATAACCTAGGTTGTATGCTTTGTAATAAGGACTTTGTAATAGCGTTGTTGTTCCATTGTGGAGTATAATTCATAGATGGATATGATTCCAGGTTCAGCCTGAAGACATATATCAATTAATTTTCCGGACGATGCTCAAAAAGCGGTGCAAATTTCGTGGAAAGGTTAGAGGAATAAATTAGCTTCGTGCTTCCATTGGTTCTATAGTATATATGGACATGACGTAATGAAAGGATCTTCAAGGAAGTGGCTTTTCATCCGATAAGAGTTCTTGCTAGGGATTTGAGGGAGGCTTGAAAGTAATACTCCCTCAATTTCTGGAAAAGAGATATTTTGACTTTTTCAATTTCACTTATTTTTAGGCTAAAATTAAAAGGTGAAAATATCTCTTTTCTAAAAATAGAGGGAGTAATAAATTTTTGATAAGATGACGAAAGTGAGCTACAGAACTATTGATGTGCCTTTTCCATGGATTTTTAACTAGCTATGCCTTTTCCATGGATTTTTAACTAGCTAGGTGTTGCAATACTAAATCCTGATGGAGCTTCAAATAATATGGGTTTTGCTAAGATTGGTAGATTCATTAGAGATGATCAAGGAAGTTTAATTTAAAGCTTGTTATGCAAAGCATATTTTCAAGAACGGCAAGGCTGAGATTAGTGCTTAAGCATATTTTCAAGAATGGAAGTTTTAAAGCTTGGTATGCACAAATTTGCACCCTGCTTTATTGGCCCAATTCCAAACTGCTATGATTGAGCCCTTCACATTTGCTCCCAGGCCAAGGCAACACCTCTTGCAGCGAGGTTTACCATATCAGATTAAAATTCAGAAGATAAGTAGAAATAAATAAATCCGCAATTAATTATTTAATTCGAAAATTAATCCAATTAATTACATTCAGTTAATTAAGCACAATAATTAAGATTAGTACTCAAACAGAAACACTTAAAATTAAGATCAAACCCCATAGATCTTCTTCATCCTTAACTAGCTAGCAAACTCTCAAAGGTCGGAGTTCCTTGGCCACTCTTCATCTAGTGGATGTGGTGATTTAACCTTGCGATATTTACACCATATGATGAGGAAACAAATAACCAAGACAACCACCACCCCAGATACAATTAAACCAATCTCCCAGCCCTTAAGATGCTTCGGTGGGTTCTGGTAAGCTGTAGGTCCAGCCCATGAAGCCATATCCTAAAAAAAAGAAACAAGTTTATCAGCTCAAGAGTGCATAAATAAATAAAAAAGCAAGACATTAACATTATATGTTCCAAGATCTAAAATCACTGTATGTGGAAGACAAGAAGCAAAAACCAAACAAAGCTACCCAATTATTACTTGCAAGTACCCAATAAAGTTTCTGGAAGTAACAAACTAAACTAAATCAAGAACAAACAAGGATCCATTGTTGGAAGAACCCTGAACATAGATCCATTGTTGGACTGACACCACAAGGATATGCAATTAGTATCAATGTCTCAAACATGTCAAAGTATCAAATTAGATCAAGAACAAACAGATAAACCTATCTTATTACTGGATAAAAAAGCCTGAGGAGTGTGCACAAAAAAATTGAACAAGCTAGATAACTTGGTAATAAATCACCAAATGAGCAACAAAGAATCAGAAACAATCCCATGCAAAAAACCAAAAGGGACATACAATATTTTTATCAAGCATGAGTCTTCCCAAAATTAAGTGTGAGGGGCTGGTTTTCAATGAGAAGCAAAGATGTACAGGGTCACACAAAACAATCAAAATGTAAATCTGCAGTAACAAATCAAAAATATCTAATGAGATTACTAAGAGGCCATGGAACAAAATCATTTCAGCACAACACCCAATCTAACACCTCAAATATAACTGAACCACCGGAACCCATCAACGAAAATCTCCTATATACATTTGTCAACAAATTAACTAAACTGACTCTATGTGGAAGACAAGAAAAAACGTCAACAAAGGATCTAAACTGACTGTATGTGGAAGATAAGGAACAAAAATCAAACGTACAACAAATGATCTAAACTGATTGTATGAAGAAACAAAAATCAAACAAAGGCACCCAATTGTTACTAGCAAATACCCATTAAATTTCAGCAAGTACCAAACTGCAGGTTATGAGAAAATAAATAACATGCATAGATCTAAGATATCACAAAGCTATGCAATTATTATAAGTAGCATTCGAATAAAAACGATGAATAATGTCACAAATATATATCCAAGCCCTGAACGTTCACAAATAATGTCACAAGTTAACTTTGGAATCAAAAAACTAGATCAAAGACCAAAATCAAAACCAAATTATAGGTTAACAAAACAAGGCTGAGGAGTGAGGAGTGTGCATAAAAAAGTGGAGTTCTAATACACCAAATGAACATACAAAGATGATTAGGAAATTACCTCTTTTTCTTTTCACAGAGATTACAGTGAGTGGAGTTGTTTCTTTCAGACTTGAGTTGAATCTGAAACAAAGACTTGGTAATCAATCGCAAAGAGAGTTGGTAAATAGTTTTTCCATTTTTACAACTTCTGGAGGGACGAAATTCGTACCCATTTCGGGAATAAATTTTATTCTGGAGGGGCAACCTAAAACGGAAATTGATATTCACCTAGACTCTAACTACGTGGTTGCACATGTGGCGAGGTGTAACACCACGTCACCTGTAACAACACCACGAAGGAGACAAATTTCACCCAATGTATTTATATTCTTCATATTTCTTTCCTAATTATTATCTACATCATAGCATATTAAACACGCCCAAATGATAGCAACCAAGATAAAGATCAACAAATATAAATGAAGTTAGATATTTTTTCTTCAAAAATGCCTGAAAATTTGTGGCCATTTTTTTTTTATTTTAATAGGAAAGATAAAATTCTTTTTTTTTTTTTTGATAATTAGGAAAGATAAATTTCATTAGAATAAAATTAACATTTTACATCCATTTTCTCTTTAGCAGGAGAAACCAACCAGTCAGGCAAAACAGATGACCAAAAATTCGAAATGTGGCTAGTCCTAGCATCCTTAGCTAGAATGTCTGCTATTTCATTAATCTACCTAGGCACATACTGAAAGACACAATTACCAAAAAATTTAAGAAGTGCACGACAAAACTAACAATGCTATTTGTAGTCCAGCAAACAGTTCCAACTTTGCTATTGGCACTTATATTACATTAAGACAATCCCCTTCCAGAATGATGTTTCTGGTTACATTAAGACAATCCCCTTCCAGAATGATGTTTCTGGTTACATTAAGACAGTCCCCTTCCAGAATGATGTTTCTGGTTTCCTGCTGCTTTGCCAATTTAATCACCTCTAGAGCTGCTAGCCCCTAAGCCTTTTCTGCATCAAGAGCTACTGCTGGTATACTCCTTGCTCCATGACATTTTCCTGCACCACCAAAGACAAAAAAGCCATACCCCATCAGTTTGGTTTCTTTACAGAAAGAAGCATCAAAATTGACATTTCCTGCACCTCTAGTACTACTCTATTCTGCTACTGACTAATGAGCCTAATAGTAATCTCAATGTTCACTTGGACATTATCAAAAACCACTGAACACCTTAATTTCCATAGATTCCACAATGTGAATCCTGCAGATACAACCATATCATTCTGACAGTGTTCAGAATTAGATGAAAACTGGTACCAACTAGATATATCCAGTCTAGGATACTTATACCATTTAGTATCCCTGCAAAATTACTATTCACTCACCAAATTTGTTTAGCAACATGACAATCAATAAGCAAATGTTGAGTGATCTCATTTTCGCCACGACAGAGGGGACAGAGTGGATCAATGGCATTAATATATTTAGCCAATCTATCTCTAACAGACAAGCAATCTTGCAGAGATCGGCAAAAGAAATGTAATATCTTTGGAGGCAAATTTGACCTCTGTAACTTAGTCCAAGGAAGATTGCTTACCACATTTCTCCTTACAGTAACAGGATTCAAAGCCTCGACAGCCCTATAGGCTCTCTTGCCAGAAAATATTCCATTGTGGGTAGGGACCCAAATCAGCCTATCTTCACCCTTTAAAGGTAATCTAACTTTGCAAATCTCATTAACAGTATGGTTGTCAAACAGGACATTCAAAAGGTTCCAACTCCTACTTTCTTGGTCAATCAACTGGTCAACTGTTCTAAAGTTACTAGACCTGAAATTAGAAACCGGAGGCTTCTTCCATCCTGGTATCCACACATCCTTCCATATAGATATTTGGCTACCATTTCCTACCTCCCAACAATAATTGGACCTCACTATCTCAAGACCCCTGGATACACCCTTCCATACCCAAGGCCCGTTTTATCATTGGCATTATGTAAAGGATTATGCTCCGGAAAATTATTTTTCCACGTGATTGTGGCCCATAGAGAATTAGATTCAGTTAGCATCCTCCAGGCTAACTTTGCAAGCAAAGCCTTACTCATGGTCTCAGTTTTTCTAATACCTAGACCACACACAGCTTTTGGTTGGGCTACAGTGGACCAATTAATCAGATTGATACCTCTATCAGAGTTATTCCTATTCCACCAAAAATTCCACTGAATACTATCAAGCTTATCTGTCATCAATTTAGGCATTGGGAAAACAGCTAGATGGTGTAAAGCTAGAGAGTCTAAGACACGTTGCGCAAGAACAGTCCTACTCGGTAGATTAAAGTACTTACCTTTCCAAATTTCAAGTTTATTCTAGAATTTATCTTCTAGGTGTCTGAAAATAATTCCATTTTATTTAGAATTGGCACTCCTAGATACTTGTCACTAAGTCCCATCCTCTTGATATTCAAGATACCTGCAATCTGAGCTTTTATGTTGGTATCAGTTTTTAAGCTAAAAGCTAAACAAGATTTTCGAAATTTATAGATTGCCAGGAAAATTTACTAATAACTGAATAATGTTCTCAAGCTTTCTAACACTAGCAACATTTGCTTTAGCGAACGCCAGGCAGTCATCAGCAAAAATAAATGACTTACTGCTGACTATCTGTTGTCACCTGAAAAACACCCTTAGATTCAGCATCATTCAAGAGTCAAGAAAACATTACATGTAATTATAAAAAGGTAAGGGGACAAGGGGTCTCTCTGTCTATGACCCCTTGAAGAGTAGAAAACCTCTCCTGGCTAGCCATTAAGATGAATAGACGTTAAAACAGTAGACACACACTCAAAGATCTCACACCAATGATCACAGAAACCTAACTTTAGAAATGACCATTCTATTCTATCAAGGGCCTTCCACATGTCAAGCTTGACTGCTAAAAGGCCTTTCTTAGCTCTATTTTTCCTCATAGTATCAACAATTTCATGAGCAAGAACCATATTATCAGTGATTTGTCTAGAGGACAAGAAGGCAGCTTGAAGTGGACTCATAAATTTATCCATAACCTTCTTTAATCTACTTGCTAAGAGCTTAGAATTTACTTTATAAGACACTGCTAAGAGCTAAGAAATTACTTTATAAGACACATCACTTAAACTAATTGCCGGCCTGTAATACCCTGACTATTTTGGAAGGAGTCTATCTGAGTTCTCTTTTTTCTATATTTCACCTTATCATGAAAATATTCGGTATTTTTATCATCAAACACCAAAATATACTTCTTGACCCTTTGCATATAAAACTCTTGTTGGACCTCACACCAATACTTAAGTTTCTCCTCTAGCTGCTTAAGGTCATTCAGGTTGGTATCCCTAGAGTTATTCTGTTGAAGCAGAACTAGTTGGTCTTGAACAAGTTTAACTTGTAAGCTTGAGTGAGTCTGGATATTTCCAAAAGTATTCCTGTTCCAATCCCTTAGAGCAAACTTAACATTTTTCAAGGATTTAGTTAACCTGAAGGCATGTGGCCCATTACCAGTAGTATTCCAATTTGCCGTGATGACCACCTTACAACTTCTATCTAAAAACCAACATTTATTGATCTATAGGGTTTTTTAGTGGGATTTTCCTCTCTAGCACCAACCAGAAGGATTGAAACATAGTCACTTTCTAAAGCTACTAAATGATAAACAATTGCACTTGGAAAGTAACTAAACCAATCCCCATTAGCTAGAGCCTTCCCAAAATCAGACTATTCCCATTTCTCATATTAGTCCAGGTATATGGGTTCCCAATGAAGCTCACATGAGTCACTCCAAGTGTATCCAGGTGACCATTAGTATAATCCAACTGAGTTTGAGAAGGAATATTTCCTCCTAGTTTATCACACTGCCTACTAGTAATAAAATTTAAGTCTCCTAGAATGAGAAGAGGATGCTTAAACCCTATTAAACCTAGCTTGTTATGAGTTTATTAAATGG
This sequence comes from Papaver armeniacum, assembly GCA_023531295.1. Classification (NCBI taxonomy): domain Eukaryota; kingdom Viridiplantae; phylum Streptophyta; class Magnoliopsida; order Ranunculales; family Papaveraceae; genus Papaver; species Papaver armeniacum. Next base: position 158,421 of record JAJJWW010010891.1, read on the forward strand.
TCTTGTTCATCACTTCTGTAGGTTGGTTCAAGAACTGAAGCAGCTAATGGTATTGCTAAAGCTGGAGGGAATAGTATCACCTAGCTCATCTCCTCCCTACTCTCCAGTCAGTTGGTTGTGCAGTTAAATGGCATGTGCAATCACGTGATGAGAAAATCTTGACTTATTTCTGTTGACTCTCTTTTTTTCACGTACAACTCAACTTCATCGAAATGAAAAGATGAACTTACCACATCTTAGTTGAAGTTAACCTGTTAATATGTTACTATCCTTGTGTATTCACCTATTAAAAATTCGTAATGCTAAAACCTCTAAGAAAGTTAACATATTGGTTGTTTTCAATTATCTACCAGTTTCAAATCCTAAAAAAACTAAGAGAGCAGACGAAGTACCTCAGTGTATTAGCTAGCCAAACTAGAAGAAACATTGTATAAATCAAAGCATTTTTTATAGAATGAAACAACTGACTGAGCACCTTTTGTATGATTTATTGTAATTGCCAATTCAACGAAATTTGCATGGTTGAAACCATCTTACCCTGCAGCAACAAGGATTTCCTCCTTGCTAGATTGTGTATTTGTAGATTAAACTCCCTCCATGTTATCTTGAAACATCTCCCAGAATGTTTGAACCACAGAAGAAACATCTCATCTGAAAAAAATTCTATGTAAGGCTTTACAGTGAACAAACACATATAACCTTAAGCACTGCAGTGACTGCACCAACAGATTTATAACTATATAATGAAAGTGGTATTGCAGACAATGCAACAATCTAAAGATACATCTGTAGTCTGTGTCACTTCAGTGGAAATCATTGTGACACAAGGAGAACTGCTAAACTTGCATACAAGTGAACCAGCTAAGAGTTACACTATAGAGGCACAAGGACACAAAAAAGTCAAAATGTAAATCAGCAACCAGTTAGTGGCATATTGGTTAGTCATCTTATAACTAAAAACAGTCACAAATATCTAAGGAGATTACTGAGAGGTCAGGAACAAAGCCATATCTAACACCTAAAATATAACTGAACCAACGGAAGCCATGTACGAAAATCTCCAACCAATATTGGTCGACAAGACCAGAGTGACCATATCACACATAGTTATACTTAAAACTAACTTTATACAATGAGCTGAGCTACCTCTTCTCAACTACTCACTCAATCTTTAAAATTTTAGTTTCAAAAAATAGCTCAAGACTTGAACCTAAATTGAGAAGACCACCATTTTCAGTTGAATCATGAAATTACGCCTTTTCTCAGCTCATAAACAAAACCCAAGTCTCAAAACTTTTAGTGATAAGACAAACAAGAAGAACCCAAAACAGACATACCCATTATACAGACATTTTCAGTTGAAACAAAAGCTAAAATCAAAATAACATATTCAAACCCTTCAGTGATAGGATGAAAATTAAAGTCTCACTTCCTAAAATTGAAATCATTAAACTCCATGAAATCAACTAAACAGACACACAAATTGCAAAATCGAGAGAGAGAAAAAACCACACAAGCTATAATATTCACATATGACATATCTATCAAGATTGAAAACAAAAACAATTAGGGTTCTATACCTGATTAGAGTTTCAAGTAGTGTACTTGGAGTTCAAAACTCAAGATTGTGTCATTTGCAAAGAGGATGAAGAATCGCTGCATCGCATTACTTGGAGTTGCAGATTTGCCGGAAGGTGTTGGGATTGGATTTCTGGCATTTACATGTTGACAGTTTATTGGTTGCTAATCTTATCTTGCCATAAGGTCTGAGCTGTGGAGAATGGGTGGGTTTACAAAATGCGAGATAGTGAAGCTTACATGAGATTAGGGTTTTTCATACCTGGATCTGATTTCTGGTATTAATTTGTTTTCTGTTAATTGATTTGATTTCCGGTAACTTAGTTTCATATTAGCTCTCTGAAGGAGAAGGATGAAGAGACAAAGAGAGCTGGTTTCATTTGAGATCTCATGCATTCTTTTTGTCTGACTGATTTTTTTTTTTTTTGTATGACTGAAATCACTAAACTGGCTGACTCATCCGGATCTAACTCAGTGGGTTTCTCTTTTGAGTTAGACCTGAATAAATCGGCTCAAAAATATGTGAGTTGAGATCTCATGAGTCGGTGACATTTTGTTCTTCATTCATTCTTTTCGTCTGACTGAAAACTTTTTTTTTTGTCGACTGAAATCACCAAACTGGCTAACTCTTTCGGATCTAACTCAATGTGTTTTTTTTTTGAGTTAGACATGAATAAACCGACTCAAAAATATGTGAGTTGAGATCTCATGAGTTAGTGACATTTTGTTCTTCGTTTATTCTTTTTGCCTGACTGAAATCACCAAACTGGCTTGACTAATTCGGATCTAACTCAAGATGTTTTTGTTTTGAGTTAGACCTGAATAAACCGACTCAAAATATGTGAGTTAAGATCTCATGAGTCGGTGACATTTTGTTCCCGACTCCATCGAGTTCGAGTTAGGGATTATGTTAGAACCAGAAAGCAAGTCAGCTGACTAAAACTAAAAAGCATGGCATCTGCGTGTCGAGTCAGGATTCGACTCAAATCAAGATCGCAAGTCATATGCAAACAAATATGTTAGGGGGTCTAGTTTTGTAACGGTTTTACTAAATTTTTGATGTGTAATCTAGGTTTTATAAACAAGTAACTTAAAGACAAATTTGGTGCATCACTTGTTAGTGCTGGTAACATCATATCCTAGATTTTGTTATTCCTAAAATCCTCTCACTTCACCAACTCGGTTTCTTTCTAAGAAAATATTAGAACACGGTACACTCCTACTCAGTGGCGACGGCTGACTGTTTTTAGGTGTGTTAACTTTTTCCCACACTTTTTTCCCACACTTTTTTTCATGGTAAGCACTCCAAACTCTCCCATGCTAGTTGGTTTTGGAGCGCAAAGTGGAAAAGTCTTTACTAGACTTTGGGGGGTGCCAAAAAACTCCCTACAAAGCGTTTCTCTTGCAGATGGCTGCATTAGTAATTCCCATTGTCCTGGGTGTGCAATTTTTTCCCAGTTTCTATTTTCTGATTGGCAAAGCCGCGAGAGTGATAGAATTATTGAAAGAAACACTTGACCACAAGCAATTACAAAGGAAAAAACTGAAAAGGATCACGACGGTCTACACTTTTAGAAAACAAAAAAACTAGGAAAATGATTAACAGTTCTATTCATTGAGGCAGTCACTCCTTAGAAGCTCTTCAATATATATACCAGCATTGTCACATAGGAAGGCGGTGAAAAAGCTATTCCACTTTCATATGCTTTAATTTTTGACTCCGAATTTGACAGCTTCATGGAACTCTAGTGACTGAAGATTACTTCCTGGAAGATATCCTGCAGTTGTTCGGCGTTGATCCAATTTCAAGTTCCTAACAGATGGACCAAATTGCAAAGGTTAGACCGCATTGAATAAAACAGTCGAGAGTGAATAGTAAATTGAGGATCGTGAATTTTCATGTGTTCACTTACTGTGGCTTGGCATGCCTGTGACAAAACGATGTTATCCTGCTTAAAGCGTCTTTAAGAGAAGGGAGATCAATGGAAAAGGTTATCCGGAGCCAGTTTTTGACACCCAGTACAACTCCTGCGACATAGGCCAAGTGCCAATTAGAAAAACAATCTTTTCGTTGAACCCAACTCCATCCTAGTCGGATTTAGATGATTCTTGTTTGAGTATCTGAAAATATTTTCTTTCTCGAAACATTATTGCAAAGATTCTCACCTGGGAGAATAATAACAGATTCCTCTTTTGCCAACTTGTTGCAGAAGTCCAAATCATCCGAAATGTCCTTGAGAAGCAAAGTATTTAGCTTAACCTGCAATGCAAAATGTAAGGATATGTTTTACCATGAACCTGCACATTTCCATAGTCCTTACTTTCTGTTCTTACCATTACAAACATGGATCCTTGTGGTTTATGGAGCAAAGAAATGCAAGGTATATCCTTTATTTCCTCGGCGCAAATATCAAGAGCTTCACGAAGCAAACTAATAGTATTTTCAAAAAAGTCCTTCTTTGTATTCTCAAGAATGTGAGGAATTGCTGCCTGAAACACCAAGATTACAGTTTAATTAAAAAACCAAAGATGTCTGTCTACATATGTCAGGTAAGGAAATCGGCAACTTTTCTCCTGAAAGTAGAAGAACTATGCAAGTATGCAACTTGGCCAGATGATTAAGGCACCATGCTTGTACATATACATACCTGAATGATACTTGCTGGGTTGTTGCTCATATTGAGGTATTGCTTTATGGAACTAGGAATCTACAAGAAACGACAGAGACGGAAAATCTAGCATTATTTACTCCGGTCGAGAAAAAAACACGTGCCCACGAATCCAATTCAACATAATTTGGGTTTGTTGTACACCAACTAGGTGAAAAATGAACTCAGTTACAAAATAAGGATCATAGTAAGTAATACGAGGAGGAAAAGTAGTACCTCAGCCTCTTTTAGAAAACCATTTGGGTCCGTAATAACGATCCAGCCAAGTCGCCAACCAGGCACTAGCCATCTCTTTGATATGGACCCAAGAGTAAAAACTGGAACTATGGAACCAAACACTCCCATTGGAACAAAAGGGTTACTCCCAAAGGTGAGATGACCATAAACTTCATCAGCAATCACAGGAATTCCAAGCCTTTTGGCAGTTTCAGCAACCTAGTAAGGGTTCCAAAATTTTGTGTGAGATTTCTTTAAAGTAATTTATATTTATACCTGCACTAATCTAAGCATAGGTGAAAATTGATCAAGTTTCAAAGAAAAGTAACAAAAACATGCTTACCTTCTTCAAATGCTCGTACGAGTACACATTTCCACATGGATTTCCAGGATTTATGACCGCAATTGCAATTGTATTTTCATCGGCAAGAGCTTCAACAGCCTCAAGATCAATCTCCCAAGCCTTATCAGGAAGAAGATCGAAATGTCTAATTTCGAGATTGTTGGCAGCAGCACAGGCATCATAATGTGGGTACCCGGGTTTTGGTATCAATATATTCGCACCAGGATAAGATAACACGGATATTATAACTTCAATCGCCTGTCGACAACCGCTCGTGAGAAAAACATCGTCAGCGGATAATGTGTACGGAAGATCACGAGATAAGTATTCAGCTACCGACCTGTTTTCAACAGACAAGTTGACAAAAAAAAAAAAAACGTGTCAGACTTGTCAGTAGTGGTCCTAGACAAACGAAACTAAAGATTATCTTGAAATGGAAAATAGGACTACAATGATCCAGATAGATGTAGAGATTAGAGATTACGGACCTTCTAGCCGGAAGAATGCCGCCAACGGGAGCGTAAGAATTGAACTTTCCAGTTTTAACTGCAATGTTTAGTGCATCATCAGCAACGCGTGTAGTCCTAAAACAAGCGAAAGGAGACGGATCGCCATGACCGAGAGGAATCGTTGGTCTTTCATCTTTCACATTCAGATTACTTCTGATAATATCAAGAGTTCCCGATATTGAAAGGTCTGTACTCGCTTTAAGTTTCTCGTTACGTCTAGCAAATTCTTTGCCTGCTGCTCCGTTGTAGAGTGAACCCATGATCTGATATCTCCCTTCAAGTTTTTCTACTTTTACTTCTTCTTCTCTTAGAGATGGATGGTTTTATGTTCTAACAGGAAGCCACGACTCTTATAAATAAGAAGATGTGACGTAAATCCCACGAGAAAGTTCTAAACAGAAATTACGACATTTTTCAAAGTTGTTAGCAAATTACGACATGTTTGACAAGAGTGTTGACATCAGAGAAACTAGTTGAAACGAAAACCTCACCTAGTTAGGGCACTTCACTTGGTTTGACTACAAATTGTGTTGGAGATTGGTTTTGGAAAAATATTTAATTTGTCTTTAGTAGTTGTCAAAATCCAAACGAATATATTCCATATCCAAACATAGAGTATATTGACAGGTGACCGCCTTCTTTGAGAATAGTGGATTGGAACGGTGGACCGTGACGAGAATAGTGGATTGGAACGGTGGACAGTGACGCGAAAGTCATAAAACCCACGGGGGAAAAAGAGATAACACTGCTTCTCCCGTTACGCGTCACAACGGTTCTTAATGAAAAAACAAATTCCTCTAAAACTGCCTCCGACCTGTAAAGCAAACTACTAAACCACACCCTTTTGGGAAATGTGGGTTCTATTTGAATGTCACACGGCTCACCGAAAAAAAAAAAAAAAAAAAAAAAGCATTTTATGTGCCTGAGCAAAGGAGTTGGTTTTGATTGTTTGTTTAGAATTTTTGTTAAGCTTAATTGACTTTGACAATCCTGCAGGTTAATACTGACACTTCCTGACCTTATATTTTCTTTAGCTGTAAAGATTAAAATCCACTAAAGTATTCAAGAAACCTCAAATCTAGAACTTTTTGGGTTATGAAAGTTTTGATTTATTTTTAGTGGGACTAGTAGGATCTGATTTTGAGACAATACAAGGTCCAAGGATGAAGCAAATAACTTTGTTCGCCCTTAGTTGATAGTTAATTTGGAAGCAAAAGGATAAATCTGGTAACAAGTTAACAACAACAAGAAATAAATGCTTTGTATAATTTGTTTAAAATGGCTGGGATTTTGAGACAATAGCTTATCCAAGCCAAATAACTTTGTTGCTTAGTTATTGAAGCAAAAGGATAAATTAGTTGAAAGGAGAACTTTTATCCAAAAACATTAGTTGAAGGAAAGGCAAAAGGCAAAAGAAAAAATTTACAACGAGAAGGATAACTCAGAAGTCTCAACAAGACGGACAAAATAGAAAGAGGAATCCAATCTACAACTAGATGATCGCTGTCACGATGGGACGGTGCTGATAGGGTAAAACGTGGGAAGGAGGAACTAGCCTTAATCACAGAAAGTACTCCCAAGGAGTAGAGAGATTTAGGAAGAGTAATGGTGGATTAATGATGTCTCATAAATGTGCATTCTTTCCCCTTCTATAATGACCTTCTTATGGATAAATACCCATAAAATTAACATATTACTAAATTATCATTTCTCTTTCCTTAAGTTATTATCAAACCCTAAGAAGCTTTCTTCTTGGGCTAAAGCCCAACTAATTTAATATACTCTTAGATAGACTAGAACTATCACATCCTTGTTGGGTTAGGCCTAGTCCCCTAGTCTCTCCATCCTAAAGAGGACCCTTAATAGGTTAAGGGGATATCTATTTTATGATTGGTTATTTTCATGTATCAACATGAGTCCCCTGACTGTTTGACCGGTCAAAGACCGTGTCAACAGTCACACATTGATATGACGGTCTGACAATTACGACTGGTGAGTTGGAGCGGTTCAAATTCACGACTCTTGGGATGCTGCAGTTACTGGCTTATCCAGTAACCGCTCCTTCTTTTACCTGCCTATAAATAGAAGAAACCTTGCCTCTCAGTCCTCACTCTTTTCTCTGCGCCTTCTTTTCTCCTCCATTTTCTTCTCACTCGTCATGTCTAATGAATCGCCCGATCATGACGTGCCCCTCCAATCAGAGGCTTACACGCTGGACGAGATAAGGAGAAATCCCCAACTTAAAGATCGCTTATGGCCGCCTGCGGCAGCCGATGGTTTTACTCTTTTTCCGACTGATGATAAATGGGTTTCACGCATGCTAAATCCTCATCCATTTTATCCATCCGCTTCTGCGAACTGGCTTATCCGTCCTCAAGCGGACGTGTCTCCGATACCTGCTTCTGATGAAATGCCCAGTTTAGCGGTTCATATGGGAGATTATGCTTTTCCTTCGATCATTCTTCGCTCGTCCGCTGAATCACGTGCCGCCTGGGACCCGTGGGTGGATTATATTTGTTCTAATCCGGATCATAAGAGGACCATCCGGTCTTTAGGTATAGAAGATGCTCTAAATGCTTCGAAGTTTAGATACGTCCGGCGAGATCATGACAGCTTGATTCGTTTATGTGCGCGTTGGGGAATTGATCCTCACACGTTTCTATTCTTTTGGGGTGAAGCGACTCCAATTCTGGAAGATGTAGTGGTGCTTACCGTCCTACCTATCCATGGTGATACAGTTTTTGAAGGTTGCTGCCTTCATAAGTCTTTGAAACAGAGCGACAAAAATCTTCTCGATCACTTAATTGTGGCCAAGGCGAGTTCTATAACATTTCAGCCGCCAGGGGAGGTCAAAACTGAGGTTCCGAATGAGGTGGAAGATTCGACAGGTAAAAGAAATGGCAAGGCTGATGCATCTGCTGCCCACAGTTCTCTGATTAATGTTCCATCTTCCTCAAAGCTTATGGCATCCGCCATTAAGGTTCATTCGAAGTCATCCGTTGCCGAGGAATCTATCGATGTGAGAGAGATTGAGGTGGCAAAGGGCAGCCAGAAACCAAAATCCGGGCAACGCCGCGTTTCTTTCTCTTATTGGATCAAGTATTGGGCTCCCCTTCTTTCTGGTGAACGACAGGGCGTACCTCCTCGTGAAAGGGAAACAGATCGTGCGGAATTATCAGCTTTTCTTCTCTTTTGGTTGTGCCATGATGTGTTCGAGTACAGTCTCCGTGATACTATCAAGAATGAGCTTATTCCTATGGCAGTATTAATATTCCGCGGCGTGTCATTCCCGCTTGCTCCTATGTTCCTGGGATGTTTGTACCACCATTTGGATTTATTGGCGCGTGACATTCGTCGTGTGGACGGATCTCATGAGGTAGAGACCTTCTTTCCTGCTAACTTTATCTAGGCATGGACTTGGGAAAGCTTTCCTTTATACAAGCCCCCTCAGCTGAATCCCCTCGCTCTCTCGGGGCAAGAAGAGGTTACTCAGGAGGATGGTTCCAAGCGACTCATAACAGTTCCTTAGTCTCATCCTCGGATGGCTCTTTATCACAAGAAGGGTTTCCTAGCTAAGGCCAAGCTCAAGGATTATATGGATAGGGGAGATGATTTCAACCCTATCACCTATCAAGATGGTCGTACTGGTTCTTTGCATTACAGTTTTGTTATCAAGTCACAGCGGAGGATGTCTTCCACGGATATGCCTTCATCCGAGGATTTTGACATCATTGTCTCTACTTTACCCGGATGTCTCCACGGATTTCATAGCGGGAAGTTTTCATTTGAGGCGTATAACACCATCCGTGTTGCTCGTCAGTTTGGTTTTTACCAAGGGGTTCCTTATAATCCCCCATTTCCTTCCTCATTTGAGGAGATAGAAATCCGGAAGAGCTTTAATTGCTTTGTTTTTAAAGATGGTCTTCGGATGAGTGATCGACAGTGTCATTTTGATTTCTTCCAGCCTCAATCTCAGTGGCAAGTCGGCGTCACCAGGGAGTGGCTCGTGTATCGCGATGGTGTCAATAGGAACGTGCTAAACCTTCTTCTCCAGGATCCATACGCTCCTCCGGCTCTAACCAAGGAGGATTTCAAAGAGATGCAGGCATCAAGCCGCGTGAAGCTGAGTGATGACGTCAAAAAAAAATACAAGGTCTCCCCGAGTAACAAATGTCGTCCTCTCCATCCGCTCGTCACTAGCTGGGACCCCCTTCTAGGTGATGACTCCCCTCAGAAGGATAGGAAAGGTGGTTCTTTACCTCCTTCATCGAGTTCTAAGAAGAGAATGCGTCCTCCAGCAGTAAAGCCCTTGGAGATCCCTCTTGTCACGTCTCCTCCTGCCAAGGTATCTTCTCTTCATTTTTCCTCCTTTGCTTCCAGTCGGATCCTCCCTTGGTCTATTTTTAAAATGGTTTGTGTCATGCTCCCTTTTAGAAATCCCTACATGTTGGCGAGAAGCCTAGGGGCCTTTTCATTGAAGAGTATATTAACGTACCCCATCACGAGTAGAAAGCCGACCGACTGTCTAGGAAGATGAAACGAGACGTCGGCGTGCTACCTTTTCTGCTATTACCTTCCACTCGCTCTGCTAATACTTCTCCTTCATTTTCTACGCAGGCTCCAAAAATGGGGTCGACTTCTTCGAGCTCATTTATCGAACGTGTTGAACGTCATCTAGGCCAATCGATTGGTAAAATCGGATCTGAAATACTTTCTCCTCGTATGACTCTGCACTCCACCCGTCCTTTAATCGTGAAGATAGTTCCAGACCCTAATCATCCTCTTCACACTCTGAAAATGCGGGGGTCTAACAACCACACCCAACAATTCATTTGGCAATCTGAGAGGACTTACTCTAATACACTTTCTAGAGAATCAACTAGACAGTCAGACTCAATCTAGATTAAAGTATATCAAAGATTTTAGGAAAATAGGCCATATGACATCTGTAATGCAAAGTTACACTTGTATATATATGTGTGGACTCACATATGCGTATGACAAGAAACGGTTACTCATGTGTACCCATAAGTTACACATGTGTAAGGCATGTGTATCTAAAAGTTACACATCCATATGCATGTGTAACTTTTTATTACACATGCTATATGTATGTGTATCTACAAGCTACACATCCATATGCATCAATTATACATCAAAACTACATATACGGAAAATGCAAGTATTACTTTAATTTTTTCATTTACAATAATTCGTCTGTTTATCAATTAGATCAATCTGCACAAAGATTTAGCAGGCAACAACAAATACCTTGAAGCATACCACATTTTTTTCAAAATATAACCAAATAATTAACATACTTCTTCGCCAATGCGCTCCCTAATAATCTCATATACAATAGCAGCTCTGACCTCATCACTTGCAGCAACTTCCGTTAACTCTTGATCAAGTAAAAAACTGAACCTTGCACTTGAAAGACACAACATTATCAACATCTTCAAACAACATACTTTGGAGAAAAAAAACATGCCTCATTCTTGATTCATGAATTGCGAACCACAAAACCCAAAGTCAACAGATCTATATTATTTGCCTTTTGAAATTTTTAGTTCAAGAGAAGAAGAATCATCTAAGGATGGCAAACATACATACCTAAATACATGTGTAAACAACAATTACACATCCAAAATGCAAGTGTAACCAGCAATTACATATCCTAGAAAGCATGTGTAACTAGTAGATACACATGCTTATAGCAACATAATTTCATCAAAATATGGGTTCCTACCAACAGAAGGTTCCAGGCTTTTCCTATAATTCTATAACAATTAACATATAGTGACATAAAGAGTTACAGATGATTTACAGTTACCCATGTATCTTCCTAATATGATTTACAATTAACATATAGGTTATGTCTCCTAAGTCCCGCCTTAAATCAAACATATACATAATAAAATATGATGACAAACGGAGTAAAGTTAACAGTATTACAGTAGAATGTGTAACAAACAATTAGCGGTTATAGATCCAATTAGCATGTGTAACTGGCAGTTACACATCATACTTCAAAACCTAATAGTCCATACCAATGTTTAATGTTGATAACAACTACAATGAACTGAACAGTAGTGCAAGCCAACTTAATTTGCATAAAGAACAAGGGAAAAGGCAAGCCAACTTAGTTTGATCAACATCTGACATTATAAAAGATATGAAACTACTAGATAACACCAATTCAGACTATAAAGGGAGGAGGTAAAAATTCATACAAGCCACACAGTATGCTAATAATATGTTATCATGCATAAATAATTCAGGCCAAGATACATGAGTTTAATTAGCCACCTAAAAATGGTTAATATTCAAAATGAAAATGAATAAGGTCTAACTTGCAAACATTTGAACATGTACATGCGCCTGGAGATTTCTTTATGAAGTGCAAAAAGTAATTAAGTGAACCATGATGTGAAGTCGAATAGTTGGTTTCCCATCTGAGAATCAAATTTCTTGGAGTTTAGTTTTTACCTCCCATAGTTGCGCTGCAGTATCTTGAACCTACACCCTGCGTACCTATTTGCTTTACCAATTTTAGCACGAAAAATTACCTAAAAAGAAAATTAAACAAAAAAGTGCATCTTGATTTCCTCCAAGACAAGAAGCCCTCATCATGCACTTCAAAAATCAATCAAAATGTCCCAAGAAATTCCTCTAATCATTGTACAAGAAATAATTTCTTTGTATCCTATCTAATTCAATTGGCATGTGCATCTATAAGTTACAAATCTAATTAGCATGTGTAACTAGTAGATACACATCCATTTAACTTGTGTACCTAAAAGTTACACATCTGATTAGAATGTGTAGATAATAGTTACACATCCAAAAAAGGTCAGATAACTTACAACAAATAGACATTTCTCTTCCTAATCCCTTTTACAAATAGACATTTCTCCTGATTAAAAGGTTTTGTCCTACCAAAGCTGACAATGAAAAGTATAGAATTACACCTGAAAAGAAGACAATGTGCATTTTATTCTAAAAGAAACTTCAATACCTAAGATTGAACATTAGGGGAGGAATTTACCTTAGCCTCTCTGACTCCATGCTTTCACTCCTCACTATGCGCACTAGCTCAGCAGCCATCACTGTTGTGATAATTTGGAGAACAAATCAGTTCTAAGAGATACAACGATGTAAAATATCAAATTAATTCTACTTCGTATTCAGATAACTTCCTGTTCATATATGCAATTGATAAGAAAGTTTTAGACATGGGATTAACTGATTACACAGTCAGATCCACGAATGTGCTTTAGCTCAAGGACTGCAATACAGATCAATCTTATCTTGCCAAGTTAGAATCACGCACGCGTCCATTATAAACTCCAGCATTAATCTCATCAAGCGCACACCATTGTATCTGCATTGGATTTAAAAGTTACAATAGCATACTGCCACTAACTGATCATACACTAGTAAAACAGATGAAATATGTTAACATTGTTCCCTAAACAACATGAACTATGAAAGGTTTGTTCATTCTAGCATGTGTAACTAGGAGTTACACATGCATACAACTTGTGTAACTTGGAGTTACACATGTGTAACTTTGGATTTACAATAGCATACAGCCACTAACTGATCATACACTAGTAAAATAGATGAAATGTGCTAACATTGTTCCCTAAACAACATGAACTATGAAAGGTTTGTTCATTCTAGTATGTGTAACTCTAAGTTACACATGCATACAACTTGTGTAACTCTAAGTTACACATGCATATTAGTTGTGTACTCAACAATTACCAAGTCTACTTATGTACCTCTAACATTTTTTTAAAAAAGCTTACCATCCGATCGGGAAAGTCGTAGAACAATCTTGTAAGAAAGTTTCCCCATCGCGAAGTTAAAGAAATCTTCCAAAACAGGTCCAAGAAGATCCATAAAAAGGATACTGTAGTCCCTATCGACCCCAAACCATCTCACATTTGGGATTCCAGCTGCTGAATCCAAAACACAAGAAAACATTAGCAAACATACTGAGAAAAGCTCGTAAAACAAAGAACACGCGAAAGCTAAAAACATTAGCAAACATACTTGTGAAAATCTCGTAAAACGTTAGCAAACATACCGTGAAAAGCTCGGACCTACACATACAACTCGCCTTTGCTTACTTTGGTGGATTTGATAAGAAGAACAAAATCGATTCAGAGAACCACCTATTTCAAATGGTTTATGTCTTGAAACTCCACCAATTCTTCACCGAACAACTACGTAACTCATGGAAAAACAATTGCGGGGAACATCACTTGCACGAGAGACTCAACAAGAATCGGGATGAGCTTGAAATAGTGAAGAAGAGCTCATTCGGGACTTTTCGAACATATGATGTGTGAGTGATTTGTTAATGGGGAAACAACTTTTCAAGAATTTCGAGCCTCTCGTATCACCTTCCCCGCAACAATTCCACATCCAACACAAAACACAATCATAAAATCATTCAAAAACACTATCACTACAACAATCCCCTTCATATATTCCCATGAAAATGTTCAAGAATGACTTTCCGTTCTTCGTTGTTTAATTTCTTGAGAACTTCACCAAAACTTCACCGCAACCCGAGCTTTAACCTTCTTTGTTCAACCACTTTCCCCTTCTTCGGATGTCGTTTCCAAAGATCAAAAGCGAAAACAACTTCCATTTCATATCTACCAAGAACATGTGAAATCAAAATTAAAAGCGAATGAAATTCAAATTAAATCCACGGGTAATAGAGATGATGAGTCGTTGATATCGAATCTCTAATCGGTTTTTTAGATCGCAACTTGAAATTGAGAGTTAAAATGATTTTGACGAAGAACAGATTGAAAATTTAAATTAAATTTTTCTACCAAAATTCAAAACAAATCTACTTATTGAATTGAAACGTTAAAGATAAAACGAAGCTTATCTGTTTTTAATATCTCTAACTCTTAATTCAATCCGCAATCAGCAAATAGAAATCTGCGAGCCCTATTAAATATAAGAGGAGTTACTTGAACGGTACCAAAGACCAATGTTCAAGTGTCAATCAATGTAAATCAACAACCAAAGGTTGGATATTCTAATTGATTGATCTCAACGCACAACCTGTGATATTTTAATTATATAACAAAATATAATGCGGAAAAGAAATAACAAAGACATCAGAATTTTGTTAACGAGGAAACCGCAAATGCAAAAAAAAAAAACCCGGGACCTAGTCTAGATTGAACACCACACTGTATTAAGCCCTACAAACACTAGCCTACTACCAATTAACCTCAGACTGGACTGTAGTTGAACCCTAATCAATCTCACACTGATTCAAGGTACAGTTACGCTCCTTGCGTCTCTGATCCCAGCAGGATACCACTTGATTCCCTTAGCTAATCTCACCCACAACTAAGAGTTGCTACGACCCAAAGTCGAAGACTTGATAGACAAATCTGTCTCACACATAAAAGTCTATAAGATTGAATAAAAGTTGTCTCCCACAGAAATATCCAAGAATTTTTTTTCCGTCTTTTGATAAATCAAGGTGAACAGGAACCAATTGATAAACGGACTTATATTCCCGAAGAACAGCCTAGTATTATCAATCACCTCACAATAAACTTAATCGAATAGCGAAACAAGTTATTGTGGAATCACAAACGATGAGACGAAGTTTGTTTGTGATTACTTTTCTATCTTGCCTATCGGAGATATAAAATCTCGAGCGAATTATTTCAATTGCACTCAACACGATAGAAACAACAAGATCAGATCACGCAACTACAAAGATAATAGTTGGGTATGGCTTCACAATCCCAATGAAGTCTTCAAGTTGTTAACCTACAGGGTCTCGAGAAGAAACCTAAGGTTAAAGGAGAATCGACTCTAGTTATGCAACTAGTAACACACAGGAGGTGTGGGGATCAGGTTTCCCAGTTGCTAGAGTTCTCCTTTATATAGTTTTCAAATCAGGGTTTGCAATCTAAGTTACCTTGGTAACAAAGCATTCAATATTCACCGTTAGATGAAAACCCTGATTCTCCCAAGCTAATATCTTTCAACCGTTAGATCAAACTTAGCTTGTTACACACAAATGAAACATACCCTCATTTAGGTTTATGTTACCGTACCTAAACATGTACACCATGTTGGTTCGCAAAAAATTAAACGAGGTTAGCCATATGATTACTCTCATATCAACCTTATTCATCTTAACCATAACTAGTTCAAATGACTCAAATGAAACTAGTTAAAAGTTCTTTAATTGTTTAGAAAACACAATTGAAATCAAATCGGTTTGATTAACTTGAATCAATCATGAACATTATAGACACGGTTTGCAAAGATTGCATTCCTTATGATTTAAATACTTAAGTTCATGGACTTGACCGATTTGACAAAGTAACCAGCTTAAGTATGCGTTCGAGTACGCATACTTAACGTGTCTCCTTCACCAATTCCGTATACACACATATGCATACTCTTGGCTCCCGGTTTATGGACTTATACACTAATATGAGAACACACTATATATGCTTATATCCAAAGATGGTTACATCATCAACTCTTTATTTCAATCATTGAAACATTCTTCTATAATGTCAATAGTCGTTTTCACACACTATTAACATCAAAGCAATTTTCAAGATATTGAAATAATCATTATTGAAACCTTCCAAGTCTTACACCAAATGATTGTATCACACAAACCATGTAAGATGTTACTCGGCAATTTTCTCATGATATAAGATGAACTTGGTCAAAGCGAAAGCTTACCAACACATATTTCGAGAAATATGTAAGCGAGATATACTCAGCTCGAAATCTCAAATGTGTATAAAGAAAACTATATCGTAACACGACTTATGTATCAATATAGGAGATAGTAGAAATAGACTTTCCAAGTGATAGATAAGTTCAAGTCTCCACATACATTTTGTTGAAGAAGTTCCACAAGCTCCCTTAGTAGTTCTTCGTCTTTAAGAGATGAACGTCGATAGATTTAAGGTCAACTACACTATCTATGTCCTAGTTCGAGACATCTACAAATAGGCTAGAAATCAAGACTTATAATTTTGATCACTAACATTTACAAACATGCTAGAGATAGCAACGCATGCGAGTTTGACCGAGCAATGCTCTAACAATCTCATCTTTTGTCAATTTTAGTGACAAAACTATCAATACATATGGATTACAAAAAAGATAAAAAAAATAAGCTTCTTATCCACATGCTTGATCTCCATGGCATCTTAAACGCGACTCGAAATCTTCATCACTTCCAAGTACTCCATGATCCTAAAGGTTGTAAGTTCAGCATCACAGTTGCTGAAGATCCGTAGCTATAACAATGAGAAAACAAAATGCTCTCAATCATTATTATACAGTGTCATAGTATTATTATACAGCATCAAAGTTCAATTGTATCACAACTTTGACAATAACACTATGGTGATATGCATCACTCCCCCTTAGTCAATACATATCTCAACATGAAAACCACCACCCCTTACATAATGATCCGTAAACCATATGTATTTGTAGTGTGAACTACACATTAATTCTCCCCCCTTTTGTCAAAAAAATTGGCAAAGGTACGAAAATTAGTGGGATCCTAATGAAATTTCCACGGAGATACATCATGACCAAAAGGTATATTAACATACCAACAAATTTATATGCAATCATAAAGCCGAAGCTAAATGCATTCATCAAGGAGTTATGAAGATACAAGATAACCCCTAAAAATTCCACATCCGCACTCCCCACAAAGATATGGCAATTAAGCACAAGTTCAAAAGAACTCTCCCCCATAAAATGTCATCCCCGAAGGAACAACAAAGGCGACCTTACTTTCACAAGAAAATAAAGATTTCTTTAGACAACCAAATCACATGAAAACATGAATTTGTATCCACAAATTCCAATTGAAATAACCACAAGAGAACCAACCCATAGTTAGTTCAATCGAAAAATAACAACCAAATTAATCACAAGAAAACCCATGATTAATTCAATTGGAATACATAACCAAATTAACCACATAAAGCGATCAATTTAATTGGTCATGCTCGGCATAAGCGAACTTACGGAGCAACAACTAAAATAACCAAAAGAAACTGATTAATTTAGTTGATCATGTTCGACGTAGGGAACCTCACGGAGCAACAACTAAGTTAATCATAAGAGAATGAACAACTCAGTCGATTGTGCTCAACATTTATGGAACAACACAATATATGCACAAAGATTGTGGATCGGAGATCGACCAAATACTGCGGAATAGACAAGGATTCATTCTATTTCCCATCACTATTTGCACAATGACATATAATAGACTTAATCCTTGTACACAAAAGTTTTATCCTTTCTTTTTATCAACACATGACATAAAAGGCTTTAACTTTTGTAATGTCAAAAGTTCATTCTATCTTCTATCAATAATTTCATATCGACATAATAGAGATAACTTTTGAACAGGTATGGGACATTCACAGGTTCACGGACGTAAACAACATATCCCATAACAATTTGCAATATATAAAATCATAAAGATTAAAACTGCAAAAATCATCTTCCAAAAAAATACTTTAGAACTTAAATAAATAATGTAAAAACAATGAAGATGAAAATCGTTGGACATAGCTATGTGTACTCACATTAATGGCTATTCCAAACCCTAGTTATTCTTCTTAAAAACACAAGAATAAAATTCTCATAAGAAGATTCACTAGACATAAGACAAACTCGTAATGCACATACAAAATGATTTGTCCTTAAAGGGAAGAATCAATCTTTTTTCGCACGGATTTACACAAAGAATATCTACCAAAGGCGTATAAAAAGATTTTCTTAACAAAGAAGAACATAAAAAGTCATTAACGACCATGCATCATAGTTCACAAAGGATGATTGTGAATATTCAAGAATCACATAGCAATGCATACTACTACTGCCCATTCTTGAACTTCCTTCTTTGTGATTCTCCAACAACATTCTTGTAAAAGCTACAAATTATATTAGAAGAGTATTTCTCCAAGAATCCAAGTGCCCAAGTCCAAGAGAAGTGGAACAAGTGCGACGAAACGTAGCAAAATACTCAAAAACAAGAGACAGCACAAATACCAATCTTAACTCATCCAAATTCAAGGTTTCTCATCTCTATTTTAAAGAGAATTCAAGATAAAGAGAATGCAAAAAGAATGAGGTCATTCCGATTTCGGACGAAGAAGTTACGACCAAAACAAGTTTATCGAAAATCGACGTTAAGTATGCATACTTGTTTGCAAACGAATTTTCATGACCTGGGGGAGTATGCAAACGGGTATGCGTACTTAAACCCCTATATTTTGATTTTAAATGATGTTATGCATACCTGGTAGGTGTACCATGATGTCCAAACATCCTGAACTACTATTTTCAAACCTAAACGTTTAAGAACCTTAAACATAGATCAAGTTAGGTAGAGATGAACGATAAGCAAGGTACATGGATCGTTACTCTAAGAAAACACAAAACTTGCTCAAGTTTATAGACATACCTTTTTAGAAGAATCTGATCGAATTCTACAAACGTTACCAAACATTCAAAATCATACCCAACTTAATATGTGTGCCCCAGTTCTTGTGCTTCCCTTACCGTATACATAATAGGGCATTTCTTGGTGAGGATGCACTTTCAACACAATCAAGTTGTGTTGAGGTGAACAATATCTTTCTCACCATGGCACCAAGAAAGAGTTTCTTTCCAAAGAACTCTTACATCTTGTAGTGTTGAGAAACACTTCAGGAACCATTTTTATAAGTCTATCAAAGAACTTCAAGAGAACCCAAAAATATTGGTGTTTCTGATTTCTTGTTTTCGAACTTATAAAAAGCAGTTTATGTATATAGTTTTGAGTACTGTGAAGGGAAACTCTTTTGATAAAAAGAGACGTCCTAGCTTCTTCATAAAAGAAGACAATACTACTATCTTGATAGTAAGTATCAGGAATTGAGCAATGAATTGATTCATGCTTTGAAGTGATATACTCAGATGACTAAGATTTAAACTCCTCTTGTAATTCGTTTAGTTTGTTACAATTAATTGAATTACGTAGATGAGGAGCATTGCTCTCACTGATTAGTAAATCAATGTCGACTTCAACATAAATATTATTTCTCATAACTTGATTTAGCCTGTCAAGAGATTTTTGTTCTTTCTGGAGGTATAACTCAACATCAAGAGATAAGATTTCAAGCCCTGAAAACACTTCAAGGGATTTTAAATCTGGTGGAGGTTTAGATAGAATTTATTGTACATATTTTATTAAATCAGTCATACAAGAAACTTCTACAATCCCTGGATCTGCTGGTGCATTTATTGAGATAGCACTACCGTCCATATAGTCAGATCGCTACAAACACATACTTATGAGGTCTTTAATGTGTTTGCCTACTCTGATACCAATGCGGGGATCTAACAACCACACCCAACAATTCGTTTGGCAATCTGAGAGGACTTACTCCAATACACTTTCTAGAAAATCAACCAGACAGTTAGACTCAATCTATATTAAAGTATATCAAAGAGTTTAATATCTCTAACTCTTAATTCAATTCGCAATCATTGAATATAAGAGGAGTTACTTGAACGGTACCAAAGACCAATGTTCAAGTGTCAATCAATGTAAATCAATAACCCAAGGTTGGATATTCTAATTGATTGATCCTAACGCTCAACCTGTGATATTTCAATTATATAACAAAATATAATGCGGAAAAGATATAACACAGACACCAGAATTTTGTTAACGAGGAAACCGAAAATGCAGAAAAACCATGGGACCTAGTCCAGATTGAACACCACTGTATTAAGCCGCTACAGACACTAGCCTACTACCAATTAACTTCGGACTGGACTGTAATTGAACCCTAATCAATCTCACATTGATTCAAGGTACAGTTGCGCTCCTTATATCTCTGATCCCAGCAGGATACTACGCACTTGACTCCCTTAGCTGATCTCACCCCACAACTAAGAGTTTCTATGACCCAAAGTCGAAGACTTGATACATAAATCTGTCTCACACAGAAAAGTCCATAGGATTGAATAAATCTGTCTCCCACAGAAATACCCAAGAGTTTTTGTTCCGTCTTTTTATAAATCAAGGTGAACATGAACCAATTGATAAACCGGACTTAGATTCCCAAAGAACAACCTAGTATTATCAATCACCTCACAATAAACTTAATCGACTAGCGAAACAAGTTATTGTGGAATCACAAACAATGAGACGAAGTTTGTTTGTGATTACTTTTCTATCTTGCCTATCAAAGTTATAAAATCTCGAGCCAATTATTTCAATTGCACTCAACACGATAGAAACAACAAGATCAGATCACTCAACTACAAAGATAATAGTTGGTTCTTGCTTCACAATCCCAATGAAGTCTTCAAGTCGTTAACCTACAGGGTCTCGAGAAGAAACCTAAGGTTAAAGGAGAATCGACTCTAGTTATGCAACTAGTGACACACAAGAGGTGTGTGGATTAGATTTCCCAGTTTCTAGAGTTCTCCTTTATATAGTTTTGAAATCAGGGTTTGCAATCTAAGTTATCTTGACAAAGCATTCAATATTCACTGTTAGATGAAAAACTTGATTCTCCCAAGCTAATATCTTTCAACCGTTAGATTGAACTTAGCTTGTTACAAACAAAATGAAATGTACCCTCATTTAGGTTTATGTTTCCGTATCTAAACATGTACACCATGTTGGTTCACGAATAGTTAACCGAGGTTAGCCATATGATTACTCTCATATCAACCGTATTCAACTTAACCATAACTAGTTCAAATGACTCAAATGAAACTAGTTAAGAGTTGTTCAATTGTTTAGAAAACACAAATGAAATCAAATCGGTTTGATTCACTTGAATCAATCATGAACATTATAGCCACTGGTTTTAAAGACGCATACTTAACTTGTCTCATTCACCAATTCCATATACACACATATGCATACACTTGGCTCCGGTTTATGGAATTATACACTAATGTGCGAACACACTATATATGCTTATATCCAAAGATGGTTACATCATCAACTCTTTATTTCAATCATTTAAACATTCTTCTATAATGTCAATAGTCGTTTTCACAAACACATTAACATCAAAGCAATTTTCAAGATATTGAAATAATCATTATTGAAACCTTCCAAGTCTTACACCAAATGATTGTATTACACAAACCATGTAAGATGTTACTCGAAATTTTCTCATGATATAAGATGAAATTGGTCGAAGCGAAAGCTTACCAACACATATTTCGAGAAATATGTAAGCGAGATATACTCAGCTCGAAATCTCAAATGTGTATAAATAAAACTATATCGTAACACGACTTATGTCTCAATATAGAGATAGTAGAAATAGAATTTCAAGTAATAAATAAGTTCAAGTCTCCATATACCTTTTGTGAAGAAGTTCCACAATCTCCCCTTAGTAGTTCTTCGTCTTTCAAGAGATGAACGTCGAGAGATTTAAGCTCAAATACACTATCTATGTCCTAGTCCGAGACATCTACAAATAGGCTTGAAATCAAGACTTATAGTTTTGATCACTAACATTGACACACATGCTTGAGATAACAACGCATGCAAGTTTGACCGAGCAATGATCTACCACACTCCATCAGACATGTTAGGTACGACGAGTGAATCTGGGTCAGACCATCATGTTCATGACTATTCGCCAAATGAGAGCGAGGTTAAAGGCGACGCTGAAAATCAAAGCTCCTCCTCTTCCAAGTCTCGTGAGTATTCCTTACTTCCTTTGTTGAATTTAATATTGACACGTGTCGGTTGGAATACATTGCAATTATTAAATGCTCCTCGGGATCTATATATACATCCCATCTTCCTTATGTTTTGGATACATTATTATCTTTTCTTATTTCTTCCTTTCCTTCTTGTTTCTTATTAGGCCACCCGGAGCCAACTACGCCGAGCTCTTCTTCCTCTTCACATCAGTCGGTTCATTCTCCTATACACATCCCTTCCGCCTCCGATCCAGTATGTGTGCGCGTCCTTCACCGTATTTATTACTTCACTTATTATTTTCATAATGTTAATCTTACTTTTCTTCCTCTTCTAGAACATGGGAAAACGAGATGGTGCTCATGGCAAAAGGAACGGCTCAAACTTGTCAACCAAGGGCAGTGAATCCGGAAGTGCCAGTGAGAAACGGCAAAAGCCTTCCAAGATAGTCCCCAAAGTCTCTCGTGTGTGGACACAGATGCTGAGCTGATGGCTATTCTAGAGGATCCTAAGTTCTGATATCCTCGCGTAATTAGTGCGAAGGAAGCTGGCTTTGATAGTCATTTTGAGTTAGTGCACGGGTTCTGGGTCTCTACCACCAAAGCCGCTAACTATCGACACATAGTGGAAAAGTTCGGGCATATGTGCATTCATGAGAGGTTGCCAGTGCTCTAGTTGTGACTAATTAGGACCTGTTAGACATAGCGGACAAGCTTACTCTCGCTGAGGAGACTCCTATCGATCCGATTATACTGAAGAAGTGGGACACCCTCATTGATACGTACTTGCTTCTACAATTCCCGATTCAGTGGCTGAAGAATCTGCTAGATGCGACAAGGACGATCCATAACGCGCGTCACGTATTGCCTCGTGAGATTTACGAGCTGGATCGGGAATAGGCGCTCGCTAATGTTGCCAATATCAAGAAAGAGGCGTATGATCAGCTAATGACGGACGTTGAACGAGCTACTTCAGAGCTAAAGGTTGCACGGAGTGCTACTGAGGAAGTTAACGCGTGTCTCCTCGAGAAGAGAGCGGAGCTAGCTGCGTTGGATACTAATTAAAATCTTTTAGTTGCCTTGATAGTAGCGTTTGAACAATATTTTCTTTTGCTTTGATTTGGTCAAGAATTTGATGGTTGGGTTTGTTTTTATTCGGTTTGTGGGATATTTTATTCCTTGGTTTTATTATTTTGTTTGGTTTGTTATTACTTTTAGTTATTCGTATTTATTGCTATTTATTATTATGGGTGAGCAGCAGTTGCCGTAGCATTAACCCTTTATTCCTATAAATAGGGATGGCTAAAGTTGTTTTCGAGCTTATTTCATTGTCTTTGTTGTGAACTGTGATTTGCTGCAGATGGCTCGTCATTTACATGGCTATGCTTTGGCCCCGCTTCGTGTCGACGCCTGTTTATTCCTTATAAAAAGAATCGTGAATTAGCCTTCTTTGTTAGTAAAGGTCAAGTATAAAATGCTCGGAGAAGTCAGAATGGCGAATAGAGTGGCCACACGCGCGCAGTTTGATGAGCAGTATGAGACGTATTCAATGGCTCAGAGGATGTGGGACTCTGAGCGATTGACTATAGACGTGCAGCGCGCGCTAGACGATAGTGTTTCTGCTCGAAACAAGGCTGAGCGGTTATTCCAAGAGTCGGTAATTATGATGACTGATATTGAGCAAGAAATAAACAGTGTTATGCATTTATTGCTCAACAAGCGGGTCCTAATCTTCATGGATGTATTTTGACTTTATGTGCTATGTATTCTCTTGTTCATCATACCAATAAGAAGGCGGAGTTAGCTCGTTTGTTGGTTTTAAAAGATGAAGTGGAGGTGCTACAAACTCATCGATTGATTGCGCTAGATAAAAAGTCGCAAGGGCTTATGAGGAGCATAAGGAAACGCTAGACATGGCTCGAGAAGCCCTCTCGCTTCAAAGTGATGTTATGAACAAGGTTCATCAAGTGTTTGAAGAGGTGCGTAATGCTTATACCGACTCCACTACTGGGGTATGGTGAAGTGCTTTTAATGATGCAAGACTTGGATCAAGACATTGCTCACTGTCGCTCGCTTATAGCTAAACGTTCCTAAGAGGGTTGCTGTCATCATCACCTTTTTTTTTTTTTTATGGATTCGTAAATGCTTTCTTGGGTGTCTTGTTGTTTGGTTATATATATATAAATCATCTTGACTTATCAAAGTAAGTATTTCTTAAGTGTTTAACTCTTGTTTTATGGCTAATCGTGTGAGATTGGTTTTAGAAGTAAAGTACCTAAATCGCCTTTTAGCGGTGATGTGTCTTGCGCGTGATACGTTTGAAATCAAGAATTCTTGCTGGAATGAACAAGATTAGTAGGCCGCCGACCATCTTGTAATGAAGATTCGTGAGGCGGCGGGCTGCCCGGGGTATGACTCTTCTTGAATATCGTGGTTATTGCCGCGAACATCGTTTGATTACTCATTTTCGGTGTGTAGAAGCGGATCGTACAGTGAGATCTATTGAAGTAGCTCTTGCTGAAGTTCACGAGGCGCTTCGTGCGCTACCCCCGATTTTTTTATGGCCTTGAGATTACCGAGAAAAAGAATGATTAGAGGTTATGGGAGAATCAATCGGTGATTACTATATTACTGGGAATGCTCGACGTGTACGTGATTGTGAGGATATATTTGAAGTAAGCCAGACGCAACACTTTCATACAATGGATTTATATGTGGATCGGTTGAGCGCTTATAGAGTCGACCCTTCGGTGGAGAATGCCACAGCCTCGGATATATTTATATATATATATATATATGTATATATAACTCATCTTGAATTATCAAAGTAAGTATTTCTTAAGTGTTTAACTCTTGTTTTATGGCTAATCGTGTGAGATTGGTTTTAGAAGTAGTACCTAAATCGCCTTTAGCGGTGATGTGTCTTGCCCGTGATACGTTTGAAATCAAGAATTCTTGAATGGAATAAACAGATTGTATCTAATGACCATCTTGTAATGAAGATTCGAGTGAATGCGGGCTTCCTGATATGACTCTTCTTGAATATCGTGGTTATTTCCGCGAACATCGTTTGATTACTCATTTTCGGTGTGTAGAAGCGGATCGTACAGTGAGATCTATTGAAGTAGCTCTTTCTGAAGTTCACGGGGCGCTCCGTGCGTTACCCTGATTTTTATTTTTTTTATAGCCTTGAGATTACTAGAAAAGAATGATTAGAGGTTATGGGAAAATCGTCGTTGCATTATCTTTGTTTCTTAGAAACAGAAAATGGAGTTATTCTGACTATTTGTTCTGGGAATGCTCGACTTGTACGTGATTGTGAGGATATATTTAAAGTAAGCAGACGCAACACTTTCATGCAATGGATTTATATGTGGATATGTTGAGCGCTTATAGAGTCGAGCCTTGATGGAGAATGCCACAGCCTCGGATAAGGCATTTGAAACATTTTTGGCCTTTCGTGTCCGGATGGAATATTGAGAGAACGATTTAGCTATTGCGCGTGGTAGGCTAAAGCGCGCACGCTCAGTATTGACCGTTTCTTTAGCGTATTTTATTAGGCTTTTATCCATGTTGCGCTTTGTTTTATCCACTTTATGTATTTACTTCGGGTGTGTACGTATCTCTTAGTGAATATATAACAAATGGGATGATGTCCTTAATTGACTTTAGTATTTTCTACGCAATACCGTTGCCCAAGGTTTACCTTTGGGATTTTGCTTTTTCCTTATTTATGCTTAGCGCTTCATCTATTCTAGCCCCACTTGGGACGATCAAGTAAATCACTTCTCGAATAGTCAGGACTAACATTGTGTCTATAATTATCCTCAAGGATATCGTAGTGCGATTTATTAGTCATGCACGAAACCTAGCCACACTCAGGGCTATTGGTGCACTTTATTGGTCGTGCACGGAACCTAGCCAGACTCGGGGATATTGGTTGACTTCATTGGTCCTGCAAGGAACCTATCTTAATCGGGCTATTGGTGCACTTCATTGGTCGTGCACGGAACAGCGGACTCGAGGCTATTGGTGCACTTCATTGGTCATGCACGCGGAACCTATCCGTACTGGGGCTATTGGTGCACTTCATTGGTCATGCACGAGAACCCAGCGACTCGGGGCTATTGGTGCACTTCATTGGTCATGCACGGAACCTATCCGGACTCTGAGGCTATTTGTAGTGACACATAATTGAGATAAGAGTACTCGTTTTATTAATAATCACCATCCGACATACATTTAGTTATTATGCGTAATAAGCTTTTAACCATTTACCGTTAATAGGGAGTATTGATCCGTGATCCGTTCATACGCTTGAGGTAATAATATCCGCTCTCCGCCACTTCACTAATCATGTATGGGCCTTCCCGGTTTGCAGCAAATTTTCCTGCCTTTTCATTTCGTTGGACGTGCGAGGCAGTCTTCATGATTACGTCATTGATGGGGAAAGTTCTTTCTTTTACCTTTCCGGTTGTAATATCTCAAGACGTCTGCCCTATACTTGCCCGCAAAACGTTCGGTTTGGCTCTTCGTTCCTCCAAAGTATCAAGGCGGGCGAATCGACTAACTTCGTAGGAGTATTGGAGGCTAGCCATGGCTACTCGTCTTTGAAGGAATGGAAATTTCGATCGTAGTATGGCATCCTCCCGTACACCAAGGGAGTAAGGTGAAGCCCCCGTTGAACTTCTTTTGGAGATGCGGTATGCCCAAAGCGGAGCTTGTTGTTCATGCCAGCTTCTCGACATGTGGTGATCATGTACCCGATCGACTTTATATTCTCAACAATATTTTGTTAGTGGTTTCGCTGTCCATTTCCTGAGGGTAACAGGGAGTTGAAGTATGAAATTTAATGTCGCATCGATCTAACAATTCTTTGACGGTCCTGGTTGACAAAGAGGTTGATTATCCGAGCGAATGATCATTGGCGCGCCGAACGGACATATGATATGCTCTTTGATAAATGCTTGCGATGGTGGCTCCGTAGTAATCGCTGAAGTGGAATGGCTTCTACCCATTTGAGGAGTACTCGGTTGCGGTGATAATATATTTATGTCATCCGGATGAGGTTGGACTAATCTGTCCATTTATATCGAGTCCTGAGATATGGAAAGGCCATGGGGTAACAATACCGTGTAGCAACGTGTCTGGGCGCGGATTAGCGGTCCGTGGCTTTGTGTGATGAAATCTCTTCACATG
>JAJJWW010010892.1:0-48984 GCA_023531295.1 Papaver armeniacum
ACTAGGTCTAGGGGTTTTTCTGCATTTGCGGTTTCCTCGTTAACAAAATTCTTGTAATCGTATTATTTCTATTCTCGCATTATATTTGTTTATATAATTGAAATATCACAGGTTGTGCGTTGTTCAATCAATTAGAATATCCGACCTTTTGGTTGTTGATTTAAATTGATTGACACTTGGATATTGGTCTTTGGTACCATCCAAGTTATCTCTCTTTGATAAAGACTCGCAGATTTTTATTTGCTTGAGTAAAGACCAAATCGAGAGATTGAGATATAAACTCGTTGATATACTTTTTATCTAGATTGAGTCTGATTGTCTAGTTGATTCTCTAGAAATTATATTGGAGTTTGTCCATACAGATTGCTTAGCGAAATATTGGGTGTGGCTGTTAGACCCTCGCTTTTTCAATAAAGATAACGACAGCCTGATCAATAGTAGAGATGTAAGAAATGGAAAGCTCCTTTGCTTGCACCAATTCCCTGACAAAGTTATATTCAATGGCCAGATGCTTCATCTTGGAGTGAAAAACAAGATTAGAAGAATAAGAAATTGCACTAATGTTATCACAAAGCAGAGAATGAGCAATATGCATAAATATGTGTAAATCCCTGAGAAGTTTGCAGACCCACAAAACTTCAACATCAAGAAATGGGGCTTGAGCCAAAAAAGATGTAATAACCTCCAGTGTTTCTTCTTGAGTCAGGATCACTAGCCCAATATGCATCACTGATGTAGGATCAGAATATCGCAACACCAAGATTCTCGCGAAGTCCATAAACGACACACTGCGAAGACATCGCGGGATGGAAGTAAAAACGACGTAACGGATGACGACAGCCAAAACACGAGAAAGATATGAAGATGTAGCGAGATCGAGGAGTGTCGCGAGATTTGACATTTGTACATTTGCGAGATTTCGCAAGGCATACCCGAAAATAAAGGGATGACTTAGTGTCATCCACTATGTAATGTCCTATATAAAGAGCCGAATAGGCTTCTGAAGGATCTTTTGGCCGAATGTTGAGCAAGTCATTAGAGAGATAAAGTTTAGAGTGGTTGTAAATTTTTGGTTTATCTCCTTTTCATCTTGTAATATTTCTAGAATTTGATCAATAAAACTTATAATTGTTCATCTTAAAATGATTTGATTGTGTGGATTCTTGTGAGAGGTGTAGTGTGGGATTTCCTGTAACTACATAATGGCGCTAGAAAAAGGGAGGAGTGAAGATTGATATTGTGATTTGGAAGGATTTGAAGTAGTAGATAAAGAATTTCATGTAATTTTCAACAGTTCGTTAAGATTAAAGAATGGCAAGAAGAAGACATATATCAGAACAACCAACGACTGTTAGAAGGAGTAGGAGACTTGCTGGAGAAGAAAGAAATGAAATGGGAGAATCTTCAAGAGCAAACACAAGAAATAATGGAGAAAATCGGGTTCAATCGCCAATTCGGCATGCACCAATACAAAAAATAGGCGAGGATTATGATGAGTGAGTGTACACACTTGGCGATCGGATTCTGTAGATGGAATAGGGGAAGAGCAGCAATTAGGAGGTAATGGACAAGAAGAGAGAGATCAAGAAATGATTGGAGGAATAATTCATGGAAATGAAGAGATTACAGCGTTAGAGGCATTGAGACAAACAATACGTGAAGAAAGGCGATTAGAAACAGAAGAACGTGCAAATTTGACAAGGCAAAACCATGAGCTAAGGATGGAAAACATAAGTTCACAGAACAGAAGGTCAAGAAGCACTACAAGATCAAGATCAGTAAGGGAAGAAGTAAGACGAGATATGCCTGTAGAAAATGATAATGAAGAAATTCAATAAGAGATACAAAATTTAGATGAGGCACGCCGCGAAAGAAGAGAAATAAGGGGATATCATTATGTTCAACACGGTGAAACTCTCCAAGATGGGCAAAACGATGGAAATCAGAGAGATAGACACCGACAGAGGCGAAATAATCAAGAGGATGGAGAAAATCAGGAAGAAGGAAGGAGAATATTACATGGGGGAGAAGTACAAAGAAATCACCAAGCAATTCGGAGAAATTTGAAAGGCATTATATCGAACAAGCACATCTAGCTCGCGAGAGGAAAGACTAAGAGCGAAATGGAAGAACAAGAATTACAAGAGGCAATT
Source organism: Papaver armeniacum (assembly GCA_023531295.1). Taxonomy (NCBI): domain Eukaryota; kingdom Viridiplantae; phylum Streptophyta; class Magnoliopsida; order Ranunculales; family Papaveraceae; genus Papaver; species Papaver armeniacum. The sequence continues at coordinate 2,154 of JAJJWW010010892.1, forward strand.
CTCCAAAACAATCATGATAATCGAGAAAGGAGGCGTGAGCGAAATCGCAATAATGATAATATCAATGAAGAATACGATAGAGTACTAAGGAGAACTGAAAGACGACAAAGAGGAGAAAATGAGAGATATAATGGTGTGCGAATCCATGAAAGGAATGAAAGAGAAGGTCGCAGAGAAAGACGAGAAGAAAATGATGATCCAGAGAATCAAAACGGATATGAACGCAGAAGAAGAGAGGCGGAGTTAAAAAGGCCAATGGAAGATAATTCTAGTATAAACGAACAAATTTTGAAAGAGACAGCGGAAATGAGAGGAATGTTAAATAATAAGAAAGAAGGAGGTAGGAGACAGTTGGATGAAGCTATAGAAGAAGCTGCGAAAACCCCATTCACACATGGGGAAATACAATTAGAAGGAATACCCCCAAAATGCAATTTGCCTACATTAACTTGGCATTTTTGATGGATCAACTTGTGCAATACAACATATCAAAGCTTATTTGAGATGTATGTTACAATGGGAAAATCATGACGTTATATTGTGCAAATATTTTGCATCAAGTTTAACATGAGAAGCTCTAAAATGGTTTGAAGGCCTGCCAAAAATACTATAGCATCCTTCAATCACTTACATGCTATATTTTTAGGGCGTACATAAGTAACAATTTCTGCGACTTGGCATTGAAGATGTATTTGGGTTAAAGCAAAGGGTTGGTGAAAGTTTGAAACATCGACCATGAGATGGAAGACAATGTGTAGCGACATGGCGGGTCGCGTTGATGAGAGATATCTCATTTTATCATTCATTAATGCTATGTTCGCAACCAATCTGTTATACATTCAAATTTTCAGAGTTAAGAACACAATCACAATGAGTGAGCTGCGAGAATTACAGGAGGAATATATTGCTCTCGAGGAAAAACAAAATGAGATGGAATCATACACTACACCAAAAGGACCATTTAGGGACGTATATAAACGTTGCGCATAATTTTTGCAACGGAAATAAACGTTGGCAAAATGGCGTTGCGCATTGGTGTGCAACACATATTATCCGTTGCACAAATTAATTTGTACAACGCTTATAAACGTTGCACAACCGTTGCACCTTTTCTTATTTGTGCAACGTATAAATAATTTGTGCAACGGATATTATTTATAGAATAACACTTTTGTGGGTCCCATTTTGATTTCGTCAACGTTTTCTTTATTTGGTTACAGTTACATCCGTTGCTCATTTCCTGTAAATTGTGCAACATATAATTCTACAACGTTTATATCCGTTGCAAATTAATTTTCAGGTTAACAAAAGTTACCGCCGGCACTTTTCCCGGCATATTTCTGCTCCTGAATTGCAATCGACCAAGAAAAATTATTGATCATCACAATCCATCAAGAATGATTCATATATCAACAAATTAAGTAGCTACATAGTATCCAAATAATTTTCCGGTGTTTTGTGCAAAATAATTCTGGGAAGTCTAATCTGAGTTTGATATCCATGTCAAACATATGAAAACTCAGATGTCATGGAGAAAGTGAAACTGTTTTACCCGGACAACAATATGGGGCAACACTGGAAAAGTTCCATCTTTATTAGCTTCTGATGGGATGGTTTTACTTGTTGAGTATGAAATATCTCAATATGTAGGGACGGTCTTTTGCTCTGATGATACAGAATCCAGGATACTTGAGATATTAAACCTGAAAAATCCAATAAGAATGAGCAATGGAAGAAAAAAAATCATGCATGATAAACTATCCTGTATCTAGCTTTAGTCTCATATTCAATGCAAATTCAGTTAACAAATGACTAGAACTTAACGTCAAGAACAATACCTTGAGAAAAATTCTTTTGTTTCAAGAGAATTCACAATAACACCTTCACAACTGTAAAAACAGAATCAAAGTGACTATAATATATAGCTAACAAACTCATATAAAACACGAAGGTGAGAACACAAACCTTGGTCCTTAACCAGTATCACTGTCTCCGGAAAGCTTTGCTGACTCCGTTTATGAAAGGGGATTTAAAGCACCCATAATCCCTAATACCTGAATAAGAAAGACAATATATTTCAGCACAGAAATAATTGAATAGGTACATCACAAGAATATCAACTCCAAAGGCAATGTAAGCATTCAGCTGTATATTTGCATGATAAATATAAAACAAGAAGCCAACTTACAGCTACCTCCCATACAATGTCATTATTGCAGAGCTGCAGACCTCCTACCGTGAGCTTCACACCAGCGAAGATATATTGTTCATCTTCTATATCATCCCTGAGAGTCAAAGATCAAAGTATGTATCCCCAAATAAGAATGCCATTCAAGTATACAATAAATCAATATCAACAACATTATGTACTATTCTAACGTTTGTACCTGATCTCCTCCAATTTCTTTTGCTCCTTTTTCTTCAAATACTCGTCTTGAAACCACTCTGTGACAGAACCAACACGAGAAAGATAAATGGATAAATAAATTTGCTAAACAAATTAACTTAAAAAGCCGAGTATGAATATACTTCTCATAGAAATTTTCTGTGAGCATGAATTAAAGATTCTTACAGCATATACTTCCCAATGCAAGGGTTCAACCTCATTTCCTACTGCCGCTGCCTTTTCACAAGTTCCTACAGGCTGCATATTGGTTGAACCCATACTTTGCGATTTAAACCCAACTAAAAGAAATTAACAGAGCCACAAGCTTCCATTTGAGGCTTTTGAAGTTCCGAAGGACAAGAGTTATCAGTATGATAAACTATCCTGTATCCAGCTTTAGTCTCATATTCAATGCAAATTCAGTTAACAAGAGACCAGAACTTAAGGTCAAGAACAATACCTTGAGAAACACAATCAAAGTGACTATAATATATTGCTAACAAGCTCATATAAAACATGAAGCTGGGAACAAACACAAACCTTGGTCCTTCACCAGTATCACTGTCTCTACGGATAACTTCTCCAAGTGATCCCTGAAAGCTTTGCTGATTCCGTTTATGAAAGGGGATTCAAGGCACCCATAATCGCTAATACCTGAATAAGAAAGACAATATATTTCAGCACATAAATAATTGAATAGGTACATCACAAGATTATCAACTCCAAATACAAATAGCTTCAAAGAAAATAAATCAGCAAATAGAATCCAACATGTGAATTGCGTGGTTTAGCAGATTTCATATTCAAAATATATGTGTATGTTGTTTACCTACAAAACATTCATTGGATTTGACTTAGCATGATAATCAACATTTTCAGGAATAAATAGCGATTATTATTACTGGGTGTGCAGATCATTAAAATTAAACCACGGATTCATATTATAAGGAGGGAAAGTGCTTCCAGAATATACAACTATTAGCAAACAAATATAGGATCTACATGTATAAAGGAAGCCCTGAAAGAATTTGCTGTGTATAGCTACGTATTGCTAGTTCACCAAACTTCCCATAGTCTTGAAGGAGCTTATAGATGCAGCCACTAGATACATATTCCAAATAGATATAAAGCCTATCACCTACCTGTTCCAGAAAAACATATGAGACCATCAACTGACAAAAAAAAAGGGCAAAATCTTCAATGCATCAGCTGCCATTTAATTTCATCAAAATGGAAGAAATATCACAAGTCATAGCACAGAGTAAGTATGAAATCATCTCTTATTTGAGATTAAGTAGTTATAAGAAAGCATGTATATGGGAGGATATAATCAGCGTGATATTGCAATTCATGAAGAGTTAATGTCACGATAGTAAGAAAATATTCATTAGATGGCAACCACAAAAAGTCTACAAAGAGCATGAGATTTTTAAAACCATCAGTCGAATACTTACCGTCTCAGTCCCATAGTACTGTACTGTATTTGGATGCCGCAACCGAATCAGCAGGATAATTTCCTAAAATGACATCCAAAATTTACATATCAATGCAGAGGAAGAATGTAATGAGTTGCAGAGAACACAAAGAAGAAAACCAGGATCCTACAATCTATTGGAAGTCTTACTTTCCCCAGCTGCTTCACACTTTCTCTCGACTTCGCATCATCATCAAAAAGTGTAACCTCCTTCATTGCACACATTTCGCCACTTTCGTTGTTTCATTTGTAGCCGTTCCACAAGCTCGTGGATGAAGAGGGGTGACAGCACTACTATGGATCTGGCTGGGAGCTAGGTCCTGGATTTTTCATTCTAGGGCTAGGTATCGGGGAACACTCGGGGCTACCCCTGCTCTGCTGCCAATATTTGACAAATATACTCTCAGAAATGGCAGATCATAGACAATTATGTTGAAAATCAATATTTGACAAATATACTAGAGAATACCCATCGAACTTATGGCTGCAAGCATCAGTTTCTCAATGTAAACACCATCCACAACCTACCCAGATTAGTTGATCACCATCCACGCCATTTATCTTCCGAGAATTCTCAAGAATTGAAGCAGCTGTTAGATACTGGGAAGCACCACCATTCCCTTTGTTCGCTGGCAATTCTCAATTGAATCGAATTCAGAGAACAGACAAAACGTAACCACAAAACCCATTTTGCTGTTGCTTTCAATGACCCATCACCTATTCATCAGTTCTTATTTCAGGTAGCGGCAAAACCTTACTTCCCTGAGTTCTCTTGACGGAATTCCGTCCACAACACAGCTCGAGCAAAGAAATGTAACTTACGTGTTTATCAATATCCTTGGTTCACCTTGGCCTCCAATGAATCTTGATGAGTCACAAGAGTTGGGAACTTACCTGCATTTCATAGCATTAAAAGAACACAATTAGCAATGACTATGTTGAAAAATTCTTAGTAAACAAGAGCATAATAACAAAAAGGCAATACAACGGAGCAGCAACAAATTCATAGCATTAAAAGAACACAATTAGCAAATTGATAACTACGTAGTTCTTGTTAGAAAAACAAACCTGCCTTGTTAAGACTAGGTCCAAGAAGACAGGAATCTGCTTGATAACATCTTCTGAGGCTAGAAAAGCATGTAACTTCTTTACAAGCTTCTTGACCAACTTCTTGTTCTTGTTAACCTTCTTAAGACCTTCAACATCCATGTACTCAAGACAGATCTTCTGAGCTTGCAATCAAAAGTAATAAAGTATTATTACAAGGGACAGAAACAATTTGATCAACTCTCACCAATGTGGCCCTAGTAAGTAGTAACTAGAGAATTTGAGAACTCAAGCAAAGAATTAACAGAATAACAATATGAAGATGTAGCCATCATAGCGAGCCATAATCTGATTAAGACAGAGCATATGAAGTACACAGATACATGAGTACTTTAAGCAAGCCTAATATCTGATGATTATACTAAAATGACTTAAGAAACCCATAGTTCTTCACCCAAAATTGATATTTTTGGTCAAACCAATCTATATGATGAAGGGCGCATCCACACCAACATTATACCTCAGTTCATCTGCAACCCCTATATTAGAATGGCTAACAACTAGCAACTCTCATGCCGGGCTAAACTGTCCCTATTCCCTACGCATACTCAAATTTAAATCAGCACATGGAATCATAATGCAGCAAGTGTAAGTGCATCTTATCAAAAATTGCATGTCTTTATTGATAAGCGCATTTCCAAACACCCACATCTGTGAAGTTGCACATCAATTAGAAACCAATAAAACATGAGTGAAAATAAAACTTCCGCACAGAAGCCGACTAACGGTTCTATGGCACACAAAACTAAATCAACTGAATAGCCAGCTTACTCAAAGGAAATGATACAATACAGTGTACAAAGCCCTTAAGAAAACTCAGAACAACTGCAAGATTCACAAAGCTAAGAGCCAATTCAAAAGAACACCCTAGATCTTAGCTTTACCAATAATTTATCACCAAAACAAGACCACCCCTCTTTGTATAAGAGTACTAACAAGCTCAAGATCGAATTGAGCTTCACAATTGAAATAAAAACAAATCTACACAACGGAGCAGGACCCCAATCTTCTAATCAGTGGTCAAGGCTCGCCTCAAATAGATTAAGAGAACGCCTTACAAAAAATTAAATTGAAAAAGGATGGTTTCGATACATGTGGATTTGATGGAGAATCAAACCGATAGAAACTCAATCCAATTCGAAACCCAAAATACAAAACCCCGCAACATGATGAAATACAACCAACAAAAAAGGTAGATGTCTGTGAAGACCAATTCTCATGGTTACCTGCTGACTTGAGAAGAGCTGAAGTGAGACACCATCAACAGATCGGAGGTTTGAGAGGATTAATCGAGGAGAACAACCATAATAGAAATATATTTTCTCAGAACCACACCGCAGCAGGAATTAGGGATGACAAAATCCATCAATGAAGAGATAGAATACATAGATCTAGGAACTAATTGGTTAATCTAGAAGCAACCGACCGGCAAACTGCCGGATTATCTAAATATAGGTGAAAAATTCATGGAGATTAAGGTTGGGAGGCGCGGCTAGGGTTTGCTATCAAGAGCATAGCGTTTTTTTTTTTTTTTCTTTTTAGAGTTAGATAAAAGAGAGAGATATGTTAGTCAGAGAAAACCCAACTTTAATTTTTTTGTTAAAAAGTCAGAAAATTAATTTTTGTTAAAAAGTCAGAAAATTAATTAAAAAAAAAAAGAAACTACAACAAGCCAATGAATATACTATATATTACCAAAAAAACATATGTTGTACAACGTTTGTAGGTGTTGGACATACATTTCACCACTAGTTAATATTAATAGATGAAATATTAATAATTTGTGCAACGGATAATTTGATGTGCAACGTATATTAACGTTGTTAACTGTGCAACGTTTATATCCGTTGCACACCTCCGAAAATGAAGCGTTGCTAAATCCAGGATATGGTGTAGTGATACCCAGTTGCGAACACGAGCTCAAATGCATCGAATGCAAGGTTGTTACCTAAGTTGATAAATACAGTGGCGAGCACTTCGCAAGGACGACCAGAGTTGATAATGAGTGATAATCAGCAGAAGCTAGTAGCTATGGGGAGTCGTGACCAAGAAGAATACGAGAGAGAAAGAGATTTCTATAACCGCGGTGTGATGAGTGCCAAATATTGCATATTTATACACCTTTTTATTGGCACTTTACTCATCTTTTGCACTTAGGAATCAGATATTATCCCAGATTCTTGTGTTTTCTTTGTTTTCAAGAATAAATATTTGTATTAATTAATTTTGTGTTTTTAGGTAATAAATAAAGCTCGGAGGCCGAGGAGCCCAAAGAGCGAAGAATTGGAGTCAAGCATCTATGGAGTAGATAGCCAAAGCCCGCGCGCAAATCAGTTGCAACCCAACAAGGAAGACATGGGCTAGAGCTACCCATGACCCGGATCCGAACCCGCTCACTCTGAGCCATTGAGATCTCCCTCAGCTACATCCAACAGTCGCTACCTCCTCGTGCATCATAGATCGTTGCTCCCGTGCAACACTAGATCAAGCCAAAACCGCTTACCTCCCCGAGCCGTTCGGATCGCACCTGACTTCATCCCACGCTCGCTAGGCCCGTCTCATCAGATGTCGATGCACCGCTCAACACCGAAGACCTCTATACCTATACCCTAGTCGACCCACTCCATTTCATTTTCATCTTCTCTTTCTTCTTCCCTCTGCTCTTCCGCCACCCCCCCTTCTCCATACCCTGACAAACCCTCTGCAACATCACCTTCACCACCATTCCCTCTCACGACAAGCCATCACCACCACCATCTCGTGTCACAACAACGGCGACGCAACAACCACCTCCTGCCTCCCTCTATTTTTCTCATAGTTTCTGCCCTAGAGACTAAGTGAGAAATAGAAAGAGATAGGTTAGGGTTTCACCAATCAATCACGCATGGAGCTGCGAGGTGATTAGACAAGAGGAGAAGCGATTCATAGAAGTGGGTGAGAGTTATTTTATTTCAATTTCTATTTTATAAGAAAATTAGGGTTAGGTATTTTGGTTGCATGTATAAATAGAAGCTGTGGAAGATGATTTTAGGCACGCCTGGATTAGCCAGTGCAGTCATTTAGATTTAATTTCTGTTATTTTTCAGTTTTAATTTAGTTTGCTAGGGTTTCATGAAACCCTAATTCCATGTATGAACTCAACTCAGTTTGAGATGTCTTGAGTGTTTAAATTTAAAGATAACTTCAATCTTAGCATCCAACACTCTTCTCTCACAATGCATGCCAACGCCATGGATGCATTGTAGTTAGGTTACACTTGTGTTTAGTATGCTGCAGCTCAATCTTTAGAGTTATAGGCTAATTCCTTTGATTAGTTATACTTAAGTAGATAACTAATGCTCGGGTTAGTACCCTTGTTTGTGTATTGAAGTTTCACTAGGTGAAACCCTTTAGATGAGTGGTAGAATTGACAATCTTCACTCATCGACATAGGAACAAGAGCTTTAACATAGTTGATCACATACTAGGAACCAAGTGGTGGAATGAAGACCCAAGCACCCACATCACTTTATCATACCTTAGTTTAGGTTCACTTGAAACATTATCAGCCGTTTCGGCACAAAAATATCTGTATTACCATCTGTGTTACATTGTCACTCTCGAATTCAGTCGAAGAAGCCTTAGATCACACATCAAAGCACCCCTCGTCTCCGTGGATCGGCCGTACTTGCCGCGTCTCAATAGGCGACGTGCACTTTGCGGTATAACCCGTAGGCTCAAATATAAACATCTTTAGAGGCCTACCAAGTTTTTGGCGCCGCGGCCGAAGACTTGGCGCGTGCCCTGTGTTCATTGGCTCGCTTCACTGTTTTTCAATTATCCCTGTATATACATGTTTTGTTTTGTTTCTTTTAACTCTTTGATTATTATAACTTAGCATATTAGTGTAACTTAGATTATCATATTAGTGTAACTTAGATTATCATATTAGTGTAAATTAGTTATTTCAACCATCCCTTGCATCCTTTATTACTTGCATCTATTTTTGTTAATATTTCATTCATTTCTGCATCCTTTATTGCACTCTGCCATTGCATCATTACATCTATAGTTTCCTTTTGTTCTTGTGTAACTTAGTGTAACTTGTAAATTTTGATCCCTTTCGGTCAAGTTACTGCAGATACATATCTCTGTTATATTTGTACAAATCGAGAACGAAAATCTTCATTGAGCTAGAGCGGTACCCCTGTGCTATTGTGGAACATTTGAACCAGCCCGCAACTTATGGAATTGAGGTGAGTGGCCCCTTCATAGCTGAATGCTTTTGTGCCTCATAACTGTATGATAAACTAGTTGCCTGGTCTTTGCAACTTAGTTAACCAAGGCCTGTGCCGTAACCCTGAACTCTGAGTTTGAGCACAAACCAATCTGCCCTGTCCTTAGCTGCAGTGCCCTGTAGCTGCTAAGCTTAAGTTGCATTCCAGCTAAGCTTGTTAGCTGTTAGCCCTGAAACTGTGATTTGAGCGTGAACTTAGATAACCAACCTTGAACATAGCCTGTACTTATGTGTTACGCAATCTTGATTGTGCATATAGCTCTCAACCTCCCTGTACCTCTCCGCTCATCTCGGGTCCATCAACCTGAATCGTGAGAGACTTGTCATGAACTGAGGCCGCTCATCTCGCAAAACCAGTTGAAGTCAACTAGATTTGGTTGACATCTGCCCCCGTACCAAGCCTCGTGATGAGACTTTTATGAATATCTGTATCTCTGTGTGTGCATCGTGACTTTGCCGCATGATAGCTTAGGTTAGTCATGTAGCGCAAACCCAAGATCTGTTGTGATCTCTTAGCTTAAATGAAATCTGCGCTCAACTCATTAGCCCCATGAAGGCTTCGAGTGTGAGTTGTAGCTTGGAGATCCACATTAACACCATCATTTGTTGAATGCTAACCAAACTACCTTGCTTGAGACCTTGAGTGAGCTTTAATTGGCCAAACTCACTTTGTCATTGCCATTTGTCTTGAAAGCGCATCTGCAAGCCACCGTGCACAACAACTCAGCATTTTGCCATTCATGATATTCATGTGAGTGGTTCAATGCTAGTTGATGATGCTCGATTTTGTGCTAAGCATGCTATACTTTGTTTGAAATCTTATCCGAACCACCATTTGTGTCGAAACAAGTATTGTGTGGCTTTGAGCATACTTGTGTGGCACAGAGCATACTTGAGAGCATAACCTCTGTCTTGTAACCCTTGTGCATGCTTTACCTTGTATGAGACCTAGAATGAGTTATCTGCCTTGCATTGTTGGTACATAAAACTCTAAAAGCTGAATCGGTTGACACCTTTGTGGCATGATAATTTTGTCCATCTACTGCTCACTTGCTAGCCCCCGAAGCCGCAAGTTTGAGCCAAGTTGCAAACCTTGCCACCATCATCTCGAGCATAACCACTTGTAAATTGCATAGCACAGTGTAAGCTTTGCTAAGCTTGCCCCCGCACAAGCCGTGTCTTTGTCCGAGAGCTGCCAATTTTTTTGTGTCTTTGTGTTTTAAAGCGCAAAAGTATCTGTGCGGCTCGATCACTTAAGTCTTAACATTTGTTCTATCTTTGTGTGGTCAAGCAAATCAAGGGTACATGTCATTTCTTTTCAGTAGATTTGCATTGCTCTGTGCACATAAGTAGTAGGATGCACATGAGTGTAAACCAACCTGCCGTGTGCCCCTGCGTAATTTGGGCATAAGTCTTGCACAATCTGTGCCAATCCCTGCACCAAAGCAACCTGAGTACAAGCTGTGCAGTGGACTATACCCACACCACTGAAACCCAACCACTGGTCTGCATCCTGCCAAGCCCACATAAGCCACACTGCTGGGCTTAAACTAAAACTGAAGCCCACATCTCTGGGTTGGGTACACCTTTGTTGTATTTGTACACCTTTGTTGGGCTGTACACACTTTGTTGGGCTATGCACAAACATCACTCATGTAACACAGGCTTCACATACCAAAACTTTCGGCCACACTTCTTTGGGTTAACTGAATCCTACCTGGGCTTTGTGCACACACTGAGCCCACATCCTCTGGGCTATACTTTGCCAACCCAAGCTGGGCTGTGCTGTTTTCACAAATCTTGGGCTTCAAACAAAAAAATCCCAAACAAACCAAATCTCACTTGAGCCCACAGTTCACTGGGCTGTACTTTCCCACATAAACCAAAGCTCCCAACAAAACCAAATGAATCCCATTGAAACCAAATCCCAATAAACCAAAGCCCATTTTCATGTTATATTTGTTAATGTTTGTACATATTTTCTATTGGGTTGACCCTCAACTCTTTAGACTGTTAGTAAATTTTTGTAGGACTTGTTATTTTTTTCTTTCTTGAATCGGTTGAGTCTTCTTCTGCATTTTTTTTGTGTGCTAATCCGATATAATCACCACTGATAATGTTGGATTTTGCCTTGAAGAATGAAGCTCAACCATGCTCCTGCCGACATCCGGTAATCTTTTCCCTTTTATCTTATCAGCATAGTTCTCGTGGTACGTGACTGTTTAAATTTTTCCTATCTGTGACACATTGAGGACAATGTTTGATTTAGGTTTGGGGGTGCATTTGCATTTAGAGTTTTTAGTTTTTATTTTGCATTTAGAGTTTTTAATCTTTTATTTTACCTTTTATTTTCAAAAAAAAAAAAAAAAAAAAAAAAAAAAATCAAAAACTCTTTTTGTAAAAACCTCCAACTTTTAGAGATTTTAGAGTCACTAGCATGCTTCTAGCTATGTTTACATAGAGAGTCTGACCGAAATAACAGAACTTGGAAGTACTTAGGAAAACGCAATCGGGTTTCTTAGTTGATTAGAGCGTTAAAGTTGGATTTAACCATACCCAGAGGGCGAATTAGGTGCTGTTTAGATATTCGGTAGTAGAATTGTGATCACCCATAGTGGAGACTACCCAATTTACATCAAGTGAGGCACCAACCTTCAATTTTTGCAACTTTCTAGAAAAAGTTGTTAGAGTGTGTGTCACCGTACGTAAATTAGGGTAGGAATGGTGAGCTACCCAACTTCGCACCACTTTCAAAGACTACTTTTGATCTCTTGAGTGCTAGTTTTTGTCAATCATGAGGGTGACGTCTAAAGATGAAAACTCCTTCTAAATACCGAGGTTGCGGTTAGCATCATTCTCTCTCTCAATCGACAAGACCCATAGAAACACATCATCGTCGACAAGAACCGGAGCGAATCGAATATTGAAAGAAAAATTGATATAGTCCAAGGTTTATGTGCAACAAAGAAAAAGAAAAGAAAATAGGATGAGAATTAATAAAATTTATAAAATCAAGACAATACAAGTTGTGGAAAAATTGAGTGATAAAGTCCTTTGTGCATGGAGTTAGTTGTTTCATTATTTGTATTTTTATTTTCACTTATTGTAATGTAAAAAAAAAAAAAAAAATCAAAAATCAAAAATCAAAAATCAAAAAAATATTGTAGTTTATTTTCTTATTTTTGCTACCACCATGGTAAAGAAGAGTTTAAAAAGAAAAATCCAAACAACAAGGAATTTGAGTAGAAAAGTTAAAAATTGTCAAGTTTTGTGAAGTTTAGAAGTTCGTCATCAACATTTGAAGACCGAAGATTGAAGGCGTTTCTATGGTTTCTTATGAGAGAGTGATATTAATTGTCGATCGGGTGAGAAGTGAGTGAGTACTCCCACCCCTTGCTAATGGTTGATTTCCTTTCTTAGAGATCATCGGAAAAAGATTCTTTTTGTCCACACCTGCGTGGAGTCTCGCATTTTATTTCGGAAGGTTATCCTTCTTACCTACAACGTGTGCGGGATTTCTCTCTTTAATCCTGCTGCACACATGAGAGACTAAAAAAAAAAGCGATCTTTTTGAGTGCAATTATCATAAAACCCTAATGGTGAGGCGAAGTCGAGGCTTATGATCACAATCGAATCCGAATTCTTTCATATGGTATGGTTACTTCTCGCTCAAAGCACTTAAGGATGAGAAGGCGTTCTTTGATAGTTCTAACCTCTGTTACTAGCATGCGAAACTCTATGTCCTCATAGCTCCTTGGATGCTTGAGACTCTTTTACACTCGAAGTTGGAGAAGGTTTTGTGGGTACACCTCTTGTAAACCCTCACGAGACTACAACTCGTCCACTAGGGACACCTAGGGGTTTAAAGGCTTAGTGCATACGCTAAATGCATTCGAGAGACTGCGACGGGGGTATAGTTAGGATTTCTTATTTTTGTTTCACTTGAGGACAAGTAAAATTCAGGTTTGGGGGTATTTGATGAGTGCCAAATATTGCATATTTATACACCTTTTTATTGGCACTTTACTCATCTTTTGCACTTAGGAATCAGATATTATCCCAGATTCTGTGTTTTCTTTGTTTTCAAGAATAAATATTTGTATTAATTAATTTTGTGTTTTTAGGTAATAAATAAAGCTCGGAGAAACTGAGGAGCCCAAAGAGCGAAGAATTGGAGTCAAGCATCTATGGAGTAGATAGCCAAAGCCGCGCGCAAATCGGTTGCAACCCAACAAGGAAGACATGGGCTAGAGCTACCCATGACCCGGATCCGAACCCGCTCACTCGAGCCATTGAGATCTCCTCGCCTACATCCAACGGTCGCTACCTCCATGTGCATCATAGATCTCTTGCTCCCGTGCAACACTAGATCAAGCCAAAACCGCTTACCTCCCCGAGCCGTTCGGATCGCACCGACTTCATCCCACGCTCGCTGCATTCTGTCCCATCAACAGTCGATGCACCCGCTCAACACTGAAGACCTCTATACCTATACCCTAGTCGACCCACTCCATTTCATTTTCATCTTCTCTTTCTTCTTCCCTCTGCTCTTCCGCCACCCCCTTCTCCATACCCTGACAAACCCTCTGCAACATCACCTTCACCACCATTCCCTCTCCCCGACAAGACATCGCCACCACCATCTCGTGTCACAACAACAAGAGCAGCAACAACCACCTCCACGCCTCCCTCTATTTTTCTCATAGTTTACGCCTAGAGACTAGGTGAGAAATAGAAAGAGATAGGTTAGGGTTTCACCAATCAATCACGCATGGAGCTCTGAGGTGATTAGACAAGAGGAGAAGCGATTCAGAGAAGTGGGTGAGAGTTATTTTATTTCAATTTCTATTTTATAAGAAATTAGGGTTAGGTATTTTGGTTGCATGTATAAATAGAAGCTGTGGAAGATGATTTTAGGCACGCCTGGATTAGCCAGTGCAGTCATTTAGATTTAATTTCTGTTATTTTTCAGTTTTAATTTAGTTTGCTAGGGTTTCATGAAACCCTAATTCCATGTATGAACTCAACTCAGTTTGAGATGTCTTGAGTGTTTAAATTTAAAGATAACTTCAATCTTAGCATCCAACACTCTTCTCTCACAATGCATGCCAACGCCATGGATGCATTGTAGTTAGGTTACACTTGTGTTTAGTATCTTTGCAGCTCAATCTTTAGAGTTATAGGCTAATTCCTTTGATTAGTTATACTTAAGTAGATAACTAATGCTCTGGGTTAGTACCCTTAGCTGTGTATTGAAGTTTCACTAGGTGAAACCCTTTAGATGAGTGGTAGAATTGACAATCTTCACTCATCTGACATAGGAACAAGAGCTTTAACATAGTTGATCACATACTAGGAACCAAGTGGTGGAATGAAGACCCAAGCACTTTTTGTCACTTTATCATACCTTAGTTTAGGTTCACTTGAAACATTATCGGCCGTTTCGGCACAAAAATATCTGTATTACCATCCGTGTTACATTGTCACTCTCGAATTCGGTTCGAAGAAGCCTTAGATCACACATCAAAGCACCCCTCGTCTCGTGGATCGACCGTACTTGCCGCGTCTCCAATAGACGCCAGGTGCACTTCTTGGTATAACCCGTAGGCTCAAATATAAACATCTTTAGAGGCCTACCAAGTTTTTGGCGCCGTTGCGGGGACTTGGCGCGTGCCCCTGTGTTCATTGGCTCGCTTTCTTGTTTTCACTTATCCCTGTATATACATGTTTTGTTTTGTTTCTTTTAACTCTTTGATTATTATAACTTAGCATATTAGTGTAACTTAGATTATCATATTAGTGTAACTTAGATTATCATATTAGTGTAAATTAGTTATTTCAACCATCCCTTGCATCCTTTATTACTTGCATCTATTTTTGTTAATATTTCATTCATTTCTGCATCCTTTATTGCACTCTGCCATTGCATCATTACATCTATAGTTTCCTTTTGTTCTTGTGTAACTTAGTGTAACTTGTAAATTTTGATCCCTTTCAGTCCAAGTTACTCGCAGATACATATCTCTGTTATAACTGTACAAATCTGAGAACTGAAAATCTTCATTGAGCTAGAGCAGGTACCCCCTGTGCTATTGTGGAACAGCTGAACCAGCCCCTGCAACTTATGGAATTCAGGTGAGTGGCCCCTTCATAGCTGAATGCTTTTGTGCCTCATAACTGTATGATAAACTAGTTGCCTGGTCTTTGCAACTTAGTTAACCAAGGCCTGTGCCGTAACCCTGAACTCTGAGTTTGAGCACAAACCAATCTGCCCTGTCCTTAGCTGCAGTGCCCTGTAGCTGCTAAGCTTAAGTTGCATTCCAGCTAAGCTTGTTAGCTGTTAGCCCTGAAACTGTGATTTGAGCGTGAACTTAGATAACCAACCTTGAACATAGCCTGTACTTATGTGTTCTGCCAATCTTCAGTTGTGCATATAGCTCTCAGCCTCCCTGTACCTCTGCTCATCTGGTCTGTCAACTGAATCTGTGAGAGACTTGTCTGTGAATCTGAGGCTGCTCATCTGCAAAACCCAGTTGAAGTCAACTAGGCTGGTTGACATCTGCCCTGTACCAAGCCTGTGACAGACTTTTATGAATATCTGTATCTCTGTGTGTGCATCTGTGACTTCTGCCTGCATGATAGCTTAGGTTAGCTGTAGCCGCAAACCCAAGATCTCAGCTTTGATCTCTTAGCTTAAATGAAATCTGCGCTCAACTCCAGCCCCATGAAGCTGCTGAGTGTGAGTTGTAGCTTGGACATCCACATTAACACCATCAGCTGTTGAATGCTAAGCAAACTACCTTGCTTGAGACCTTGAGTGAGCTTTAATTGGCCAAACTCACTGTCATTGCCATTTGTCGAAAAGCGCATCTCGCAAGCCCTGTGCACAACAACCTGAGCAGACCCACGCCATTCATGATATTCATGTGAGTGGTTCAATGCTAGTTGATGATGCTCTGATTTTGTGCTAAGCATGCTATACTTTGTTTGAAATCTTATCTGAACCACCACTGTGTCGAAACAAGTATTGTGTGGCCTGAGCATACTTGTGTGGCTTGAGCATACTTGAGAGCATAACCTCCTGTGTTGTAACCCTTGTGCATGCTTTACCTTGTATGAGACCTAGAATGAGCTATCTGCCTTGCATTATTGGTACATAAAACTCTAAAAACTGAATCAGTTGACACACTGTGGCATGATAATTTTGTCCATCTACCCCGCTCACTTGCTAGCCCCGAAGTTTGCAAGTTTGAGCCAAGTTTGCAAACCTTGCCACCATCATCTCGAGCATAACCATAAATTGCATAGCCTGTGTAAGTCTGCTAAGCTTGCCCCGCACAAGTTGTCTTTGTCTTTGAGAAGCTGCCAATTTTTCTTTGTGTCTTTGTGTTTAAAGCGCCAAACTGTCTGTGCGGCTCGATCACTTAAGTCTTCTTTGTTGTTCTATCTTTGTGTGGTCAAGCAAATCAAGGGCTGTGTCATTTCTTTTCTGTAGATTTGCATTGCTCTGTGCACATAAGTAGTAGGATGCACATGAGCTGTAAACCAACCTCTGTGCCTGCCCGGAGTTGGGCATAAGTCTTGTCTGTCTGTGCCAATCCCTGCACCAAAGCAACCTGAGTACAAGCTGTGCAGTGGACTATACCCACACCACTGAAACCCAACCACTGGTCTGCATCCTGCCAAGCCCACATAAGCCACACTGCTGGGCTTAAACTAAACTGAAGCCCACATCTGTTGGGCTGTACACACTGTTGGGCTGTACACCTTTGTTGGGCTGTACACCTTTGTTGGGCTATGCACAAACATCACTCACAGAACCTGGGCTTCACATACCAAAACTTTCAGCCCACACTGCTGGGTTAATCTGAATCCTACCCGGGCTTTGTGCACACACTGAGCCCACATCCTCTGGGCTATACTTTGCCAACCCAAGTGGGCTGTGCTGTTTTCACAAATCTTGGGCTTCAAAAAAAAAAAATCCCAAACAAACCAAATCTCACTTGAGCCCACAGTTCACTGGGCTGTACTTTCCCACATAAACCAAAGCTCCCAACAAAACCAAATGAATCCCATTGAAACCAAATCACAATAAACCAAAGCCCATTTTCATGTTATATTTGTTAATGTTTGTACATATTTTCTATTGGGTTGACCCTCAACTCTTTAGACTGTTAGTAAATTTTTGTAAGACTTGTTATTTTTTTCTTTCTTGAATCGGTTGAGTCTTCTTCTGCATTTTTTTTGTGTGCTAATCCGATATAATCACCACTGATAATGTTGGATTTTGCCTTGAAGAATGAAGCTCAACCATGCTCCTGCCGACATCCGGTAATCTTTTCCCTTTTATCTTATCAGCATAGTTCTCGTGGTACGTAACTGTTTAAATTTTTCCTATATGTGACACATTGAGGACAATGTTTGATTTAGGTTTGGGGGTGCATTTGCATTTAGAGTTTTTAGTTTTTATTTTGCATTTAGAGTTTTTAATCTTTTATTTTACCTTTTATTTTCAAAAAAAAAAAAAAAAAAAAAAATTTCAAAAACTCTTTTTGTAAAAACCTCCAACTTTTAGAGATTTTAGAGTCACTAGCATGCTTCTAGCTATGTTTACATAGAGAGTCGACCGAAATAACGAGAACTTGGAAGTCCGGAAAACGCAATCGGGTTTCTTAGTTGATTAGAGCGTTAAAGTTGGATTTAACCATACCAGAGGGCGAATTAGGTGATGTTTAGATATTCGGTAGTAGAATTGTGATCACCCATAGTGGAGACTACCCAATTTACATCAAGTGAGGCACCAACCTTCAATTTTTGCAACTTTCTAGAAAAGTTTGTTAGAGTGTGTGTCACCGTACGTAAATTCCGGGTAGGAATGGTGAGCTACCCAACTTCGCACCACTTTCAAAGCACTACTTTTGATCTCTTGAGTGCTAGTTTTTGTCAATCATGAGGGTGACGTCTAAAGATGAAAACTCCTTCTAAATACCGATTTGCAGTTAGCATCATTCTCTCTCTCAATCGCCAAGACCCATAGAAACACATCATCGTCAAAATAGGAGCAGAATCAGAATATTGAAAGAAAAATTGATATAGTCCAAGGTTTATGTGCAACAAAGAAAAAGAAAAGAAAATAGGATGAGAATTAATAAAATTTATAAAATCAAGACAATACAAGTTGTGGAAAAATTGAGTGATAAAGTCCTTTGTGCATGGAGTTAGTTGTTTCATTATTTGTATTTTTATTTTCACTTATTTTTTGTAAAAAAAAAAAAAAAAAAAAAAAAAAAATCAAAAATCAAAAATCAAAAAAATATTGTAGTTTATTTTCTTATTTTTGCTACCACCATGGTAAAGAAGAGTTTAAAAAGAAAAATCCAAACAACAAGGAATTTGAGTAGAAAAGTTAAAAATTGTCAAGTTTTGTGAAGTTTAGAAGTTCGTCATCAACATTTGAAGACCGGAGATTGAAGACGTTTCTATGGTTTCTTATGAGAGAGTGATATTAATTGTCGATCGGGTGAGAAGTGAGTGAGTACTCCCACCCCTTGCTAATGGTTGATTTCCTTTCTTAGAGATCATCGGAAAAAGATTCTTTTTGTCCACACCTTTGTGGAGTCTCGATTTTATTTCGAGAAGGTTATCCTTCTTACCTACAACGTGTGCGGGATTTCTCTCTTTAATCCCGCTGCACACATGAGAGACTAAAAAAGCGATCTTTTTGAGTGCAATTATCATAAAACCCTAATGGTGAGGCGGAAGTCGAGGCTTATGATCACAATCGAATCGAATTCTTTCATATGGTATGGTTACTTCTCGCTCGGCACTTAAGGATGAGAAGGCGTTCTTTGATAGTTCTAACCTCTGTTACTAGCATGCGAAACTCTATGTCCTCATAGCTCCTTGGATGCTTGAGACTCTTTTACACTACGAAGTTGGAGAAGGTTTTGGGTACACCTCTTGTAAACCCTCACGAGACTACAACTCGTCCACTAGGGACACCTAGGGGTTTAAAGGCTTAGTGCATACGCTAAATGCATTCGAGAGACCTGCGACAGGGGTATAGTTAGGATTTCTTATTTTCTGTTTCACTTGAGGACAAGTAAAATTCAGGTTTGGGGGTATTTGATGAGTGCCAAATATTGCATATTTATACACCTTTTTATTGGCACTTTACTCATCTTTTGCACTTAGGAATCGAGATATTATCCCATTACGTGTTTTCTTTGTTTTCAAGAATAAATATTTGTATTAATTAATTTTGTGTTTTTAGGTAATAAATAAAGCTCGAGAAACCGAGGAGCCCAAAGAGCGAAGAATTGGAGTCAAGCATCTATGGAGTAGATAGCCAAAGCCGCGCGCAAATCGGTTGCAACCCAACAAGGAAGACATGGGCTAGAGCTACCCATGACCCGGATCCGAACCCGCTCACTCTGAGCCATTGAGATCTCCCTCAGCTACATCCAACGGTCGCTACCTCCATGTGCATCATAGATCGCTGCTCCCGTGCAACACTAGATCAAGCCAAAACCGCTTACCTCCCCTCGAGCCGTTCGGATCGCTTTTGACTTCATCCCACGCTCGCTAGGCCCGTCCCATCAATGGTCGATGCACCCGCTCAACACCGAAGACCTCTATACCTATACCCTAGTCGACCCACTCCATTTCATTTTCATCTTCTCTTTCTTCTTCCCTCTGCTCTTAGTCACCCCCTTCTCCATACCCCGACAAACCCTCCGCAACATCACATTCACCACCATTCCCTCTCCCTGACAAGCCATCACCACCACCATCTCGTGTCACAACAACAGCAGCCGCAACAACCACCTCCCTGCCTCCCTCTATTTTTCTCATAGTTTCTGCCCTAGAGACTAAGTGAGAAATAGAAAGAGATAGGTTAGGGTTTCACCAATCAATCACGCATGGAGCTCTGAGGTGATTAGACAAGAGGAGAAGCGATTCAGAGAAGTGGGTGAGAGTTATTTTATTTCAATTTCTATTTTATAAGAAAATTAGGGTTAGGTATTTTGGTTGCATGTATAAATAGAAGCTGTGGAAGATGATTTTAGGCACGCCTGGATTAGCCAGTGCAGTCATTTAGATTTAATTTCTGTTATTTTTCAGTTTTAATTTAGTTTGCTAGGGTTTCATGAAACCCTAATTCCATGTATGAACTCAACTCAGTTTGAGATGTCTTGAGTGTTTAAATTTAAAGATAACTTCAATCTTAGCATCCAACACTCTTCTCTCACAATGCATGCCAACGCCATGGATGCATTGTAGTTAGGTTACACTTGTGTTTAGTATGCTGCAGCTCAATCTTTAGAGTTATAGGCTAATTCCTTTGATTAGTTATACTTAAGTAGATAACTAATGCTCTGGTTAGTACCCTTAGTTTGTGTATTGAAGTTTCACTAGGTGAAACCCTTTAGATGAGTGGTAGAATTGACAATCTTCACTCATCTGACATAGGAACAAGAGCTTTAACATAGTTGATCACATACTAGGAACCAAGTGGTGGAATGAAGACCCAAGCACCCCCTGTCACTTTATCATACCTTAGTTTAGGTTCACTTGAAACATTATCAGCCGTTTCGGCACAAAAATATCTGTATTACCATCTGTGTTACATTGTCACTCTCGAATTCAGTCGAAGAAGCCTTAGATCACACATCAAAGCACCCCTCGTCTCTGTGGATCGACCCGTACTTGCCGCGTCTCCAATAGACGCCGTGCACTTGCGGTATAAACCGTAGGCTCAAATATAAACATCTTTAGAGGCCTACCACGGTGGAAATAACAAAATTCAAAGACTTGATCAGACGCAAGAAAATTATGGAGGTCAAAGGCAAAATTATCATAGGGGACAAGGAAGCCGCAGGATAGTATGGAAAGAAATTGAGATGCCACCTCTGAATGCTAGTGATGAGTGCCAAATAGTGCATATTTATACACCTTTTTATTGGCATTTTACTCATCTTTTACGCTTATAACTCAGATATTATCCCAGATTCTGTGTTTTCTTTGTTTTCAAGAATAAATATTTGTATTAATTAATTTTGTGTTTTTAGGTAATAAATAAAGCTCGGAGAATCTGAGGAGCTAAAGAGCGAAGAATTGAAGTCAAACATCTATGGAGCAGATAGCCAAAGCCGCGCGCAAATCGGTTGCAACCCAACAAGGAAGACTTGGGCTAGAGCTACCCATGACCGGATCCGAGCCCGCTCACTCGAGCCATTGAGATCTCCTCGCCTACATCCAACGGTCGCTCCATCACTATACATCATCTCTTGATGCTCCGTGCTACACCAGATCACATCAAAACCAGCTACCTCTCTCAGTAGTTCGGATCGCACCGACTTCATCCGACGCTCGCTACGGTCTTCCCATCATCGGGCCGATGCAACCGCTTAACACCCTATCAACCTAACCCTATACCTATCGAGCAAAACCACTTCATTTCTTCTCTTCTTTTTCTCTTTCTTCTCTTTCTCGAGCAGAGCTCTGCAACACCCATCCCCCGACCAAACCAGAGCCTTACCGCCTCCCTCTCCCTGACAAAACAAGCTATCACCACCTGCTCCGCCACTCTCTCCCTCGATTAACTCTTTCATAGCTTCTCCTCACCTTAGAAGCTAGGTCGAGCTAATTAGGGTTAGGGTTTTCTCGAGCAACCCATGCATGGCGATTTCAGAAGCAAAGTGACAGTGGAGAGGACGATTCAGAGTATGGGTGAGAGTATCTCGATTTGTTTTCTATTTTATCTTGATTTTTGAGAAGAATTAGGGTTGGAGATATTTTTCACTTGCATGTATAAATTGAAGTGGTATGTGTGATGTTAGGGTTACGCCTGGATTAGCCGGAGTGTCAATTAGGTTTATTTTGTATTTTGTTGCTTTAGTATGTTTTAGTTTAATTGTTTGGGTCTCAATGAAACTCTGATTTACAACTGTGTTCATAGTCATGTGTTATTTCTTGAATGCTTAATTAGTGTTAAGGTGATTTAATCGAGCGAGCAACACATTGCTCTCACAGTGCATACCAACGCCATGGATGCACTGTAGTTGGAACTCCCCTGTGTTGTGTATGCTGCAACCTAATTCAACCAGATTGATATTATAATCCTTAGATTATTTGTACTTTAATCAGACAGGTAATACTTTGGTAGTATACCTTAGTTGTGATTACTGTTAAGTGGAGAAACATATTAGACGTAAGGTAGATCTCGACACCTCTCCCTTATTCGTCAAAACAAGAACAATGTCATGAGTTGAAGACACAGTATAAGTTAGTGAGGATTTGAGACCCTAATATCCCACTGTCACTACATTTTATTCCTTAGTTTAGGTTTATCTCATCACATCTCAGCCGTTTCGGCAAAACCATCTGCTGTCACTTGTCACACTTGAAATGCAGTTAGAGAAAGCCATAAGATCACCTTGAAAGCACCCCTCGTCTCTGTGGATCGACCCGTATTTGCCACTGTCTTCATTGAAGACACGTGCACTTGCGGTATAACCCGTAGGCCGTAATTTAAACATCTTTTCGGGCCTACCAAGTTTTTGGCGCCGTTGCCGGGGACTTGGGTGTGCCCTGCTGATTTTTGTGCTTGCTTTACTGATTCACCCTTGTACATATTCATTTTACATTGTTGCTGTTAATCCTGTCTTAGTATCACTTAGTTTCATTTTTTTATATAGCTTTGCATCTCAGAACTTAGTGCATCCGCATCTACATTTGCATCTTGAGCATACCTTAGCCATCTCGTTGCATTATAATCGTCTCATCTTAAATCATCTGCATTCTTGTTAGTGTAGCTTTAGCTCATTTAGCCGTAGTTAGCATCGGTTGTGTGCTCTTGTCATATGTGCGCAGCCATTGAATGAATGCACATTATTGTGTCTTGAGTTGTGAAATTTTGAGAATCTAATTCCTTGTTGAGCTAGCGGGAACCACTGTGTGTGTCGTTGTCTTCTTTGTGCTTGTTGAGCAAACCCGGGGAGTGAGAGAAAAAGGTGCAATGCCTTGAGCAGCCACCGCAACTTATCGGGTCGGGTGAGTGGCCCCTTAGCACTGAATGCTTTTGTGCCTCATAGCTGAATGATAAACTAGTTGCTCCGGTCCTTGCAACTTGGTTAACCAAGGCCTGTGCCAGTAACCCCGAGTGTTGTGTTGTGTGGTGTTGTGAAAGACCCGGTGAAAAGCCCGTGAATCGTGTGGTCCTGTTGAACCCCTTATGCATGCTTGAACTTAGATAACCAACCTTGAGCACACTCGTAGTTGAGCCCTAAGCCCTGTGAGCCATCCGCCATTTGCATGAGCCCTGTTTGCCAATTGCCGAACCTTTGTGTGAGCCCTCGAGAATCCTTGAGCAGCCCCTGAAGCCGCAAGTTTGAGCTTAAACCCCAGCCCCTGAAATTTGTGGGGCTTTGTGGCAACTTGGCTCGATTAATCTTAGCACATAACCTTGTGCTTGAGCCGTGTGAGTTGCCAATCTTTATTGTATCTTGTGACACATGTGTACTGTGTAAGACCCCCGCCAAGCATCATCCCCCGAAGCCGTGAGCTTGAGCAACAACCCACATAACCTAGCCCCGAGCCAAGATAACTTGTGCATGCTCTCTCGAGCTTAGCCGCAAACCCCAGGCATTTGTCTTCCGTGTTGCTTTGCCTTGTGTGCTTCGAGCATTTTTGTGTGGCACCGTGCATTCACTAAACCTGGGCTCTGTACCCAAACAAAGCCCACCTAACCAACCTTCAGGCCACCTCACTTAGCCTTCAAAGTCTGGGCTGACTGACCCCAAAGCTGAGCTCTACACACAGCTAGCCCACCTAATCGAATCAAACACGGGTCGCAACCAAACCGAGCCCATAGGCTGGCTTTGTCGCACACATTGCAAGCTCTGCACTAACCGGGCTAACCCACAATCAACCAAAGCGTGGAACTGGGCTGCTTAGGCTAAACCTATTAGGCAGGGGTCGTGCAACCAAAGAATCCCACAAAACCTAGGCTTTGCACACAATTCTTGGGTTTCCTACAAAACCAAACAATAAGCCCAATAAACCAAACTTTCCCAACAAACCAAAAACCCAATGAACCAAATTAAGTCCATTACAATTGGGCTTTGAGTTCAATTTGAGAGCTAGACCATGTCAGGATTTTGGTCCGCATCTGGGGATTCAAACAAATCCCTTAGAGAGCGTGCTTACGGGCACGCTTCACGGGATGAACCCCCCACATACCATAGTGACTTTAGGGAATTTTATGCGCCCTCTCAGGGCCCTGACCTCACATACCCTAATCACTATGAGCACATGTATCATCCATCACAGGTTGAGAATGAACACTCTCCTCATACCCAGTCATCACTTTTAGATCAATTAGAGGCTCGACTATCTGCTTTAGAAAGGCAATCTGTCGAATCTAGTTTTTCTAGGCAATATGAAACGCATGCTTGCACCTTATGTCGTGGCTTAGACCACCCCACTGAATCTTGTTATATCTTGCATGATTTTAGACAGTCTAGGGAAAACCATGATAATCCAATGAACGAAGTGTCTAGAAGTGACTATTGGGACCATAATCAACCTTGCACACATGCATCATTCACCACAGTGGGGAAATGAACAATTTTATACTCCCCAACTCCTAGTTTGCAATCAACAATGGATACTCTCATGGAGCTAAATGCTAGGCTTGAAATGAATGCAATGCATGACCATCCATATAGCAACATGTCTGAATTTCCCTTCTCTAGTGAACCTCATGCACAACCATACATTGAATATCCATATGAGGAATGCATACCCACTAGTGAAGACTCTCCTTCAATGGAACAACTCAAGATGATTCTTCAAAGGAACCGATTGAGTTACAAAATGATAGGATTGAAAATAGTGTTTCTAGTCTTACTCATGCAACTAACATTGAATATGAACCTAATCTAGAGGTAGATGAGTACACTAAAAATACTACAATTTTGAATGGAGAGATGGATTTTTGCTATGATGATGATGATGATGATGAATATGAAGAGCATGTGTATTTTGAAAATGTAGTAAAATCTTTAGGTTCGAGGACGTTAGGCGTCTCTTACGTGAACCCTATGAATGATGCTTCTTCTTATATTCATGCATGTGATGTTGATGTAAAACTGTGGAATTGTCCTGTGAAAATGAGCATGCTTTACCACCTGTTTGTGACCTAGGAATAGCTGAATTGTCGTTGACACGGATGATTCAATGCATGTGCCTAACTCCATGCCTAGGCTACAACATGATATCTCTCCCGGTTATGTTATACATGAGAATGGTGACGAGTATGACCTGGAGATTGATGAACTGTTTTATGCGGGTGAACATGATTTACTCTCTTCGACTTTAGGAAAGTGTGTGACGGTGCAAATGATTTTAAAAATGAAAACAACTTAGATGTACCTAACCTCTCTCTGAGTCACAAATTGAAACTCCTTCACCCAACCTAGGTGTAGTTTGTCACAAAATTGCAAAACCAACTTTTCGAAAATGCCTAACTTAGGCCTAGAGCTTTGTGCTTCCCAAGTCCTCTTGGACTATTTTGCATCAAAGTATAACACTCTTAAGGAGCCACGGTTGGAATATGTATGTCACTTTGAATTAGCAAAACTCATTTCGAGTTAGACCTTTTGCATGATGTACCTTTAAAATTGCAAGACTTTGTGCTTTCAAACACACCCGTTCACAAATTTAGGTTTGGGGGAAACTCATTCACATACACATCTTACGTGCACTCTCATATTATATTTTGTAGGCTGTTAATGTGTGTACATATCGTCTTTTGGGTTGATCCTCAACTCTTTAGACTTATTAGTTTATGGTGAATTTTCATTGTATATATCCGGTAGGACTTGTTAAAATTTTTCTTTTCTTGATTCGGTTGAGTCTTCATGCACATATATTATGCTAATCCGATATGATCTCCGTTGAGAATATTGGATTCTAGCTTCTGACGAATGAAGCTCAACCTTGCTCCCGCCGACACACCGGTAATCTCTTCCCTTTTATCTTATCAAGCATAGTTCTCGTGGTACGTGATTTGTTTAAATTTTTCCTATACGTGACACATTGAGGACAATGTTTGATTTAGGTTTGGGGGTGTGATTTGCATTTAGAGTTTTTAGTCTTTTATTTCACCTTTTATTTTGAAAAAAAAAAAAAAAAAAAAAAAAAAAAAAAAAAAAATTCAAAACTCTTTTTGTAAAAACCTCCAACTTTAGAGATTTTGGAGTCACTAGCATGCTTTTAGCTATGTTTACATAGAGATTCGACGAAATAACAAATTGGAAATTAGGAGAACACAATCGGGTTTCTTAGTTGATTAGAGCGTTAAAGTTGGATTTAACCATACTTAGGAGGGCGAATTAGGTCTTTGTTTAGATATTCGGTAGTAGAATTGTGATCACCCATAGTGGAGACTACCCATTTTACATCAAGCGAGTACCCGACCTTCACTCTTTGTGACTTTCTAGAAAAGCTTTTAGAGTGTGTGTCACCGTACGTCAATTAGGGTAGGAATGGTGAGCTACCCAACTTCGCACCACTTTCAAGACTACTTTTGATCTCTTGAGTGCTAATTCCGTCAATCATGAGGGTGACGTCTAAAGATGAAAACTCCTTCTAAATATCGATTTTCAGTTAGCATCTCTCTCTCTCTCAATCAAGAAGACCCATAGAAACACATCATCAAACAAGACTTGAGACGAGAATCGAGAATATTGAAAGAAAAATTGATATAGTCCAAGGTTTATGTGCAACAAAGAAAAGAAAATAAGATGAGAATTAATGAAGTTTGTGAAAAAATTGAGTTTATCGTTTTATTGTAACTTAGATCAAAAAAAAAAAAAAAAAAAAAAAAAAAAAAAAATTGTGTTGTATTATTATTTTCGTTTCATGTACATAGTTAAAAAAAAAAAAAAAAAAAAAATAAATAAATAAAAAAAAATAAAAATAAAAATAAAAAATTTAAAAAATTTCAAGTTTTTGTAAAGTTCAGAAGTTCGTCATCAATAGTTGAAGACCGAAGACCGAAGATTGAAGACGTTTCTATGGTTTCTTATGAGAGAGTGATATTAATTGCCGATCGGGTGAGAAGTGAGTGAGTACTCCCACCCTTGCTAATGGTTGATTTTCCTTTCTTAGAGATCATTAGAAAAGATTCTTTTTGTCCACACTTTTGTGGAGTCTCATTTTATTTCGGAAGGTTATCCTTCTTACCTACAACGTGTGCGGGATTTCTCTCTTTATTCCTGCTGCACACATGAGAGACTAAAAAAGCGATCTTTTTGAGTGCAATTATCATAAAACCCTAATAGTGAGGCGAAGTTGAGACTTATGATCACAATCGAATCCGAATTCTTTCATATGGTATGGTTACTTCTCGCTCAAGCACTTAAGGATGAGAATGCGTTCTTCGATAGTTCTAACTTCATTACTAGCATGCGAAACTCTATGTCCTCATAGCTTCTTGAGGCTTGGGACTCTTTTACACTCGAAGTTGGAGAAGGTTTTGTGGGTACACTCTGGTAAACCCTCACGAGACTACAACTCGTCCACTAGGGACACCTAGGGGTTTAAAGGCTTAGTGCATACGCTAAATGCATTCGAGAGACTGCGAGGGGGGTATAGTTAGGATTTCTTATTTTCTGTTTCACTTGAGGACAAGTAAAATTCGGGTTTGGGGGTATTTGATGAGTGCCAAATAGTGCATATTTATACACCTTTTTATTGGCATTTTACTCATCTTTTGCGCTTATAACTCGAGATATTATCCCGATTCTGTGTTTTCTTTGTTTTCAAGAATAAATATTTGTATTAATTAATTTTGTGTTTTTAGGTAATAAATAAAGCTCGGAGAATCTGAGGAGCTAAAGAGCGAAGAATTGAAGTCAAACATCTATGGAGCAGATAGCCAAAGCCCGCGCGCAAATCAGTTGCAACCCAACAAGGAAGACTTGGGCTAGAGCTACCCATGACCCGGATCCGAGCCCGCTCACTCAGAGCCATTGAGATCTCCCTGGCTACATCCAACGGTCGCTCCATCACTATACATCATCTCTTGATGCTCCCGTGCTACACCGAGATCACATCAAAACCGGCTACCTCTCTCGGCCGTTCAGATCGCACCAGCTTCATCCGACGCTCGCTACAGTCTTCCCATCATCAGTCGATGCAACCGCTTAACACCCTATCAACCTAACCCTATACCTATCGAGCAAAACCACTTCATTTCTTCTCTTCTTTTTCTCTTTCTTCTCTTTCTCGACGAGCTCGCAACACCCATCCCCCGACCAAACCGAGCCTTACCGCCTCCCTCTCCTCGACAAAACAAGCTATCACCACTGCTTTCCGCCACTCTCTCCCTCGATTAACTCTTTCATAGCTTCTCCTCACCTTAGAAGCTAGGTCAGAGCTAATTAGGGTTAGGGTTTTCTCGAGCAACCCATGCATGGCGATTTCGAAGCAAAGTGACGGTGGAGAGGACGATTCGTAGTATGGGTGAGAGTATCTCGATTTGTTTTCTATTTTATCTTGATTTTTGAGAAGAATTAGGGTTGGAGATATTTTTCACTTGCATGTATAAATTGAAGTGGTATGTGTGATGTTAGGGTTACGCTTTGGATTAGCGGAGTGTCAATTAGGTTTATTTTGTATTTTGTTGCTTTAGTATGTTTTAGTTTAATTGTTTGGGTCTCAATGAAACTACGATTTACAAGCTGTGTTCATAGTCATGTGTTATTTCTTGAATGCTTAATTAGTGTTAAGGTGATTTAATGCGAGCGAGCAACACATTGCTCTCTCGGTGCATACCAACGCCATGGATGCCTTGTAGTTGGAACTCCCTTTGTGTTGTGTATCTTGACCTAATTGACAGATTGATATTATAATCCTTAGATTATTTGTACTTTAATCAGACAGGTAATACTTTGGTAGTATACCTTAGTTGTGATTACTCTGTTAAGTGGAGAAACATATTAGACGTAAGGTAGATCTGACACCTCTCCCTTATTCGTCAAAACAAGAACAATGTCATGAGTTGAAGACACAGTATAAGTTAGTGAGGATTTGAGACCCTAATATCCCACTGTCACTACATTTTATTCCTTAGTTTAGGTTTATCTCATCACAACTCAGCCGTTTCGGCAAAACCATCTGCTGTCACTTGTCACACTTGAAATGCGTTAGAGAAAGCCATAAGATCACCTTGAAAGCACCCTCGTCTCTGTGGATCGACCCGTGTTTGCCCTTGTCTTCATTGAAGACACCGTGCACTTGCGGTATAACCGTGGCCGTAATTTAAACATCTTTTCGGGCCTACCAGCTAGCGTGGAGAAAATATAGGAAGCTATAATCTTGATGGAAAATATACCAACACCATGGAACATGGGAAAGGAACCACCTCCAAGCGAGAGAAGCCATGAATTTTGTTCTTATCACCATTTCCATGAACATACAACAAATGACTTGCAGAAATATAAATAGAATCATTCTCGGGATGATATATCGGGGAAAATTAAATCATTTTCTAGTAAGGAAAGCTCAACCTCAAGCATTACCACCTCCTCAAAGAAATTCCGGGCGAACACAACAAAAGAACGTGAAACATTTGTGATAGAAGTTGGGGCAAAAGCAAAAATCTATTTTGTAACTCTATTGTACATTCGTACAAGACAATTGAAGATTTCACGATATTACTCTCGGCGGGTTTTTCGCGAGGATGCGATGATAAAGAAATAATGAACACCGCGAAGGCACGTCATAATTTGGAAGAATGGCGACAGATCATTTCTTTTACCGCGGAAGAAGTACCGAAGGTGGAGGAATGCATGATAACCCATTGGTGGTGATATTGGAGATCAACCCAAAACCTAATGATGATGAAGATGATGAAGCGGAAAACTCATGGGCAATTAATAGAATTTTAATTGATACCGGAGTTACGTGAATATCCTTTTTATCATACCTACAAAACTATGGGAGGAAAAGATGGAGATTTGATACCTTCAACCTATAAAATTTATGGTTTTAATGGTACCGCAAATAAGCCAAAGGGAGAAGTTCATATGCGGAATTCCCTTTGAAAGGATTATCTTCTGAATTTTATTTTGCGTAGTTGATGTGGAATCACCATACAACGCCCTGATCGGACGACCATGGTTACATGAGATCTTAGGTGTCGCATCAAATTTCCATCAATGTATCAAGTTCCCTCATCCCACTGGTGTTGGCATCATAAAGGGAGATTGGGTTGAAGGAAAGAAGTGTTATGAGGTCGATATCGAATCCTGCGAAGAAAGAGCTGCGAAATAGATGAGTTGGAAAAACAACATTAAAGAAAAACAAAGAGGTGAAAGATTAATGGTAGATGTAATAGAGCAAAGATATGAAGAAATGCTGCAAAATCAAAAAATGATGAAGACAGAAAGTGGCGAAGGTTTCGCAATGGACAAGAAAATGACAGGAAACTTCAAAAATGCAGAGGCAGAAAGTAGCAGAAGTAAGAGACTTAAAGAATAAATGTAATTGTTGATTATCATAGAAAAACTGGGGAGGGAGACGACAAATGTAAGTTGTTTAAAAAAAAAAAAAAAAATCCTGAGTGGTGAAAATGGAGTCGTGTAAGAGTTGATATGAAGAAGAAGAAAATATATTTTACAAATGGCAAATGCGTTGAGAAAGTACAAAAGAGCTTATATGGGAAGAAGAATCAACAAAATAATCAGAAAGAGGCGAACTTACTATGGCGTACACACCTTAATTCACGAACACAATTTCAAAGAGGCAAAGTACCTAAAGTGCGTCGAGTAAGCGTACCTATATTACATATAACAAAGAATTAACAAAATAATCGAATGGGACGAACCTTCATGGCGTACACCTAGTTCGCGAATAAAATTTCGTAGAGGCAAAGTACCTAAAGTGCGTCATGTAAGGGTTATCGTAACGTGGCTTAGGGAAAGGTTACCGCCACGGAACTGAGTCATCGAGATTGGGGGTAATAAAACCCATCCGGGAGAGGTACCTTGGATTTTCAATCTAAGCTAATGACTTAGATTGGACGATAGGGGTCTCTTCTAAGGAGTCGACATTTGACCAAGGCGCAAGAGGTACACGGTTGAGCCAAGGGTGCAG
The DNA here is from genome assembly GCA_023531295.1 of Papaver armeniacum. Taxonomy (NCBI): domain Eukaryota; kingdom Viridiplantae; phylum Streptophyta; class Magnoliopsida; order Ranunculales; family Papaveraceae; genus Papaver; species Papaver armeniacum. The sequence goes on from JAJJWW010010892.1 coordinate 33,564, forward strand.
GGCATTTGAAGTGTCTCGGCCATTCTTGGCAAGTCTCGGCTTATCTTTTCGGCAAGAAAACTCCACTTAGGGTGCGGTCTCGTAACCATAAGCCCTATAGGCAAAAGGGATAAGAGGCTACGAAAACAACTGGTTGTTGTTAAGACCGGATGGGAGGAGCTAGCCTTGTATGGCGAAGTACGCCTCCTTGAAGGGGCAACCGGGGGAAGATAAGGCGGCACCCTCCATTAGGGAGGTGATAGTGTCAAAAAAGACGCAAATGTCATGAGACTTTATGTTCGCAAGAATATTTAGGCTTGTCATATTTGTGCAACAATCTGAAGAGGCAAAAATACAAAAGAGTAGATAAGGCGAGATCAATGGGTCCTTACATGCAAATGTAAGGACGTCCTGCGTTTCGTCGCAAAGACGGCAATGCCATGGGGCTTTACGTTCGCAAGGATATTTAGGCCTGTCATATTGTCGCAATATCCTGCAGAGGCAATAATACTAAAGAAATGATAAGACGGGATCAATGGGTCATTACATGAAAGTGTAAAGACCTCCTGCCGATCTTGTCGCAAAAATGAGAAGGTGGCAAAATAAGACCTTTAACTAGGAAGGCAAAATAAGACCACACAAGAGAAATGATAAGGCAAGATCAATGGGTCATTACATGAAAATGTAAGGACGTCCTGCGATCTTGTCGCAATGATAAATTTCAGCAGAAAATATCTGCGAAATTATGCTTAATCTCCCATTCGAATACAAATAATAGAGGCAAGTATGGTAATGAACATGAGTTATTTGTCTTCATATAACAGATCTACGCATATATTGATTAACCATATTGCAAAAAAGAATTGCCCTTTATATGCAGGAAGAAACAAGAAAGATAGAAATTGCATTCAAAGACTCAAGAAATTCGCAGAAAAAGAATACACCCAAAGATGGGAGATTGAAAAAATGATCATACAAATATTACAAAGGAAGAAAAAGGAAAACAAAATTATTTCTCATTTGATTCTTCCTCTTCATTATCTTCATCAGATCCTTGACTTTTTTATCTTCATGATTCCTTTTCTTCTTCACTAGCATCGCTTATCGAAATATCCAGAGAAGACATATTTTGGGGAACTTCATCAAGAAGGCAAGGGTACTTAGACTAAGGGATGTTATTGTCATATGAGACCATCTCAATAGTTTGATTGCGAAAAAGAATAGCATCATTCTTAAAATTCGCGACAGTGATCTTTAGTTGGTTCTTGACCTAGAATATTTATCATCCAGAAGAAAGATTTTGGCAAGTTGCTCTTTCTCGATTCAAGTTCTTCAATTCTTTTTGGAACCTTTGCCAAACCTGCGAACATATAACATTGAATCGAAGCAACTTGGTGACAAGTTTATGCAAACAATTAAATAAAGAAGAATAATTAACAACCTTTCTCGTGAAACCATATCTCTAACCAAGGCCGTATGCTAAACTTGAAGACTAATGTTAACACCTAAATTATTTACGGCATCATCTAGAACCTTGCACCCAAGCAAATTCATCATCATTGTTTATGAGAAGAAGGGAACGAATTTGATTCCCTCTTTCGCTAAGAATAGCATTTTTGACGGATGGATTCATCGTTCAATTTGAACTTCAAGAAGAGCCTTTTGGAATTTTGCTAATGCTTGAGCACCTTGTCTAGCAATGCGATCTTTATCATCTATGAGATCACTAATTTTCTTCCTTAAAATACTAATTTTCTCTTTAGAACTAAGATACGGACGTTTAAGTTGGTTGGCTAAGCTTAAGCTAGATCTATGATCAAGTTCTAAGAGGCGAAATCTGGATTGAAGTTCATTTAGAGGAAGAGATTTAATTTTGTTATTTGAAAAACTATCCAAATAATCGTTGAGATGAGCAAGAAGAGCATCATCATCCATAGGGAAGTTAGAAATGAATGAAGAAGAATGGCTTCCTCGAGAAAGGTTATAAACGTCTGCTGAAAATGATAAGTCGAGTGAAGGAAGATGACAAGAAAACAAAACAAAGGAAAAGGGAAAAGTTTCATACCATAAATTTGTTGGTTGGAGATTTGAAGGCTAGAAATCTTATTCTTCCGGTGGTAGAGTCGATTTCTAATTGTTTTGTTCTTATGAAAGAATGGCGATTCAGTTTCAATTTTCATTTCTCTTGCAGAAGAAGCGGTAACTTTAACTCCCAATTCTTTATTTTCTCTTGGCGAAGATTCTTCTTTTCGAGAATCTGCGCCTCCTCTTTTCAAGATGCGAGGCAACAACAAAGGAAGCTCTCCCGGACTACAAAAGAAAATAAAGAAATTAAAAAGATATGATTTAAAATCAAAACTATAAAAAAAAAATAAGAGAATGAGAACATACCAAGACACTAAGTGAATTTAAGAAGCTAGGAGTCACTGATATGGAGACTCCATGAAGAGAACTATCACTCTCAAGCAAAGGTGAATCGCAAATACTCGTGAGAGCCTTGCATGTATTAGAAAGGCGATCGTCACCCATCCCTTGCATAGAATCAGAAAAGATGCTAGACAGATGTGCCATAGAAGATCCAGCTGGAGAATTTGAAGAAGGGATATCCACATCATCATATTCCTCATCACCCATAATTTTTACTGTGGGGATTGAAGGAGAGGGAGGTGAAGTTTTCGCTCTTCAAAGGCGGAACAAAGACTTCACTCCTTGAAGAGGATTTTATTTTCTACCTTTGGCTTTCGCAGACCTCGGGTTTTCTTCTTCTCCAACAACTTCAACACCAATTTTCGCACACAAATGAAGATAAGAAACAGAGGGCAACAATATTATTAAAAAATATATAAAGTGTTTCTTACTTCTTCCATGACGGAGGCGAAGAAGCACTAAAGTACTAACCTTCCGGTCAGATTGTAGCTCAATCTTAACTTTTCAATCTAAAATTTTCATGAGAATCAAAGGATAAGGAATAAGCAACCAATGAAAGATTCAAATACGCGAAGTTGGAAGACATACCTCTTTATTCTTCTCGGGCCAATTGAATACCCGGGGGTCGATAAGTAGCGAAGTTCGCGAGGAAGTACATTGAGCTGCGATATAAGGCCCCTTTAACACCAATGGAAAAACACACCATCTATCGTCTTTAGAGTGACGCGGGACGTTGTTTTTTGCAGAATGCGATCAATGTCTTGCATAAGAGCTTATCGTTAGAAACGTCATCCTTTCTTTTGGGACGAACACCCGGCGAGTGTTATCCCTCCTCATAGGAATGAATTCATAATTCTCGTAGAAACTCTCAAATGTGTATCTTTCAACGAGTATCGCCAATTCCTTAAATTGTGGGTCAACTCTCATTGGTAAAGAGACCCTTACCAGCGCCACGATTGGCAAATTCAAGTATTAAACGGATGCAATCCAGCTTAATTGATAGACAACCGCGAGAAGTTCGCATGAGCAAAGAATTCCATAGAATAATGGAAGGTTAGGGTTATAAAGAGGAATGGGAAGACCGGCGAGAATTTGACCAAAGCGAAATTATGATTTCATGATCATCACAATGATGATCAGTGAACAATAAGAAAAGAATGTATTTAGATTCGTAGGGAATGGTGGTTAAAGTAAAACCTTTTCCTTGAAGATCTTTTGAATTTCTTGAAAGAAGCTTCGTATTTGCGACAAAGGTTGGAGCCATTTCCAGTATGGGAATGAATGAAGAAGCTGGAGATCAAAAGAAAGAAGAAGAAGAAGATTTACAAGAAACGAAAGCGAAATTACGGAGGAGAATGAAGAAAAATTGAGAGAGAAAGTAAAAAGAAGAAGAGGAAGTGAGAAAACTATATATAGAGAAGAATTCTCGAGAAGATAAACGCATTTAATGTGAGAAGGGACGTGAACGGTTGAGAAATAACGGTTGAAAGAGACGTGTCAAGAAATGGGTGGAAGAAAAGATCCCGTATAATAAATTCTGCGTAATAAGATACGGAATCATACAAATACGGAAAAATATGAAGAAATGAACAGCTGCGGCATTTTGAAAATACTAGTTCTCATGACGTTCTATTCTTCGCAGAGAAGACATGAGAAGAGGCAAGATGTGGGATCAGAATATCGAAACACCAAGATTCTCGCGAAGTCCATAAACTACACACTGCGAAGACATCGCGAGATGGAAGTAAAAGCAGCGTAACGGATGTGACGGCCAAAACACGAAAAGATGTGAAGATGTAGCGAGATCGAGGAGTTTGAGATTTGACATTTGTACATTTGCGAGATTTTACATAAGGCATACCGAAAATAAAGGGCGACTTAGGAACATCCACTATGTAATGTCCTATATAAAGAGCCGAATAGGCTTACTTAAGGGGATCTTTTGGCCGAGTGTTGAGCAAGTCATTAAGAGAGAAAGTTTAGAGTGGTTGTAATTCTTTGGTTTATCTCCTTTTCATCTTGTAATATTTCTAGAATTTGACCAATAAAACTTATAATTGTTCATCTTAAAATAATTTGATTGTGTGGATTCTTGTGAGGGGTGTAGTGTGGGATTTCCTGCAACTACAACTGAAACCATGAACTGCCCTCAAACCTTTACTAAATAAGATCCCATAGTCAATAGTACCCTTAACATATGTCAAAATCCTTTTGGTTGTTATTAGATGATGACAAGTAGGATTCTGCATGCGTTGACATACTTGATTTGACAAAACTTAGTTGAGTCTTGTCCATGTAAAAGTTCATGATGTGACCGTTAGTTTAGAATTAGGCTGAGGTGACGAAGCATGGTTTGGCACCAGCCATGTCAAATTTATCTAAGATCAAGAGCATATTTGGTTTGAGACATAAAAATACCATTGTCATTCCTCGCTTCCAAGAGAGAGATAGTGAAGTGGGCCTAAGTTCTTTATAGGAAAATGCACTCAAAATTTGAGAGATGAATTCTTGACGAAAACATTTGAAGAATACGGCAAAACCTCTATATAAGAATATCCTAGGGACCACAAAAAAATATTCTTATATGGAGGTCTACCTTGAATCGACCTAAAGAAAAAATTTAAATTACATGCACTTGAGAAAATACACATATATGCATTGAAACACAAAAATGTATCTAGAAAATATAAACTCAACTTTGAGAAAGAAAATTGACGAATGAAACTATATAAGTGAAGATAGTATGCGAAAATTGACCAATGAAACTATATGAGTGAAAGTTATTTGCACTTAATTATGCACAAAAAAAGCAATGAATCTACTTTGAAGCCAAATAATTTTGTAAAATGGTTACAAAGCTCTTCATGTTAAACTTTGATGCATGACATGACCTATAGTATTTATATTATAATGTCAATTATTCTTATATGGAAGGTAGGTTCCTTAAGACGGACCGGAAAAATTTATGACTTATTCCAATATGGAGTTTATTCTTAAAAATAACTGGCCCAAATCGGGACCATAAATTTTTATTCTTATATGGATTTTATCCCTATATGAAGTATTCTTAGGAGAGGTTTTACTTTGTAGTAATTCTTGAGATTGATTTTCGAACAAATAGAGATGAGTGCAGGTTGATGGTTTGAAATCATAAGAAAGTAAAACTTGTTGTAACTTATCATACCAATCCCTAGGTGCTTGCTTCGAGTCCATATAGATATTTGTGAAGTTTACAAAACATAATTGGGATGTTGGAGAATCAATGAAACCAAGAGGATGAGTCATATAAACTTCTTGATAAATCTTCAAGTAAGAAAGCATTCTTGACATCCGGTTGAGCAATGTACCAGTTTAATTAACTTCAAAGAGATAGAATAACTTTAATAGTGGTAGGTTTAGCTACAAGACTAAATGATTCTTAGTAGTAAATGCCCTCTTGTTGATGAAATCCCTTTGCAACAAGCCTATCTTTATATATATATATATCTTTGGGACCATTATAATTATGCTTGATCCTGAATACCCATTTACAACCTACAACATTCTGAGAAGTATGAGGAGGTACTAAAGACCAAGTACCTGCAGTTTGTAAAGCATTGAATTCAACATGTAATGGTGGTCTCTACTCGGGATATTTCAAAGCTTGAGATACACAAGTTAGTAAAGAATGACTACGAGCTTTTAGAAGAGTAGCTGATAGAGTATATCTGGTGGAGTACTTCTTTTTCTTAAAAATTCCATCTTTACCCCTTGTGATTATAGTATGATTGTTGATAACTGGTGGTGGAGGAGAATTATCTTGTAAATGAAAAGTATTTTGAAGAAGTAAGACATCAGATGTAGGAGTAGCTTTGAATAAGTGAAGCTTCATAAGTAGCACTTGATGTCGGGTGGTATAGGAGAAGTATGAGCCTCAACATTGATAGAATACATGTCATTATGAGCTATAGGTGATGTAAATGACTCCTTAGAAGTATTGAAAACGTGTGAATCGGGGTGAACAATAGGTCTAAGAGGATAAACAACTTCTTGAAAAATCAAATGTACGGAGATATAAACTATACCATTATAAATATCTAGACACACCTTAACTTTGTGATGATCAGCATATCAATGAAAATGCAGGAAATGTTTCTAGGAGCTAGTTTGTGAGGAGTATAAGGTCTTAGCCAAGGGAAACACAAACAGCCAAACGATCTAAGAAATTTATAATCGGGTTTTTGTGAAAGAGAACTTCATAAGGAGATTTAAACCCCGGACATCTTACGGCAATCTATTAAATGTGAAATTAGATGTAGTAAAAGCCTCCACCTAGAAAGTAGGAGAAATGCAGTTGGGGAAGTAAATTTCTACCTACATCCACCAAATGTCTATGTTTGGATTCTGCAACACCATTCTGCTCAGGTGTGTGTGGACAAGATATTTCATGCATAATTCCATGAGTAGAAAGAAAAGAATCCAATTTATTATTTATAAACTCACCACCAACATCAGTTCTAATTGTCTTAATGTAGCATTGTAGTTTGATTTTCAATTTGAGTTTTTAAATCTGATAAAACACCTTCCTAAAGTCAGTTATCAACTAGAGGAAATATCGGAAGAATTTTGAGAAATCATCAATTATATTCACATAATACTTGTATCCAGAGATAGAGAAATTCGAGGATATGTACCCCATAGATCAAGATGTAAAATCTCTAATGGATGTGAATTACAATGAGTAGAAATAGAAAAAGGGAAGTTTATGACTCCTTCTGAAAATGACAATCATTATAAAAAAATATAGGTGTTCTCATCACTGAAGATGGAGATAGAAACAATAGAATGTTGCATTATTTTAAAAGATGGGTGAGCAAGTCTCTTGTGCAAAACCTAGTGGGAATTATAGTTGTGACACCAGAGAGAGCTTTGTGTGATATATCACGGAGGAAATGAAGTGGGCACATGCCATTATGATGAGGCCCTTGCAAAAGTATCTTCCCATTGGATAAGTTCTTCACAAAGAAACCATTGGAATCAAAGGTTATGGAACATTGATTGTCGAAGTAAATCTATGAAAAAATAATATGTTATGAGAAGATTTTGGAACTAGAAGCACATTGTTGAGATGAAACCTATGATTTGGTTCAATATAAAACCAAAATGAATAATTGCCATACCTTCACCATTAGTTGCTTGGATTTCTCAAGTTCTTCATAAGTAGAGGCCTTGTAGTTCGAGAAGGGTCATAAATAATGTGATTGTTGGCACCTGTATCTGTATACCAAGGGTTTTCTCCCAATATATTTTTTGAAGCTAACATAGCATTGAGATTTTGAGGAGTGTGAGCATTATGATAGGCAAAATTTAGTCTATTATGACATTCAAGAGCACCATGTCCTTTCTTGCACAAATCGGGATTGGATGCAACAATGAGAAGTAATGTCTAAGTGTTGTACATGAGTAGGTGGTCTACTAGCAGTTGGAAATGATGAAAAAGAAGGGGTGGAACCTTCACCATGAAAGATAGAACCTTTGTCGAAGTAAAACTACCAAACCTCCACTAAATCTTCCACCAGGTACCTCTACCATAAGATCTCGAATGAATTCAGTATTGACTTAAAGGCCTTATTAGATGATTCGGTAAGTAGATGAGCATTCTTATCACTAACAACAGCTCCATCACTAAGAAGATTGTTATGCAGTTCAATACATGTGATATGAGGATATTTGTGATGCATAGAGGTTGCAAAAGAAATATAATCGGAATTTAAATCGGAAGAGTAAATACAACAGTTCTTGATATAAAATTATCTCACCGTGGCGACAAGTTGATCGGATAAAAATTTAATTTCATTTATAAGAGTGTAAACATATATATCACCTTGCTTGAGTCTAAAAAGTTTGATACGCAACTGGATTGAATGAGTAGAAGAGGATCTTGCAAACCTTGCATTGACGCTATTCGAGAGATGATATGATGTTGAGGAATTAGAGAAATATGCAATCACATAATCAGAAATTGTAAAATGGATTCACATCATAATAGAGGCATCTTCATCCATCCGGTCGGTGTAGATTCTCAATGTTGTTTGCCTGATTTCTAGGGTTAGTAAATTGAAGAGGACGTGGATTTTGTTCCATCAAGAAAACCTTAAATCTTGAATTTCCAATCACATGAGACATTAAATTCTTCAGGGTTATGAAATTGTCTTCTTTGAGTTTAAGATGAACAAAATGAGTGAATTGAGATAAATGAACTTTGAAGACCGAATACTTGTAGGATTTTCCATCGTGAATCATGAAAAGGGAAAACACCGATTTGAAAAACAAAAATAAGAATTGAGAAGTTTTGGCGGAAACAATGAAAATCGAAAAAACACGGTAGATGTGAGAAATCTCTCAATCTGATACCATAGTTACATAAAGTATTTGATGAAGATGAATGTTCATTAATGGAGGTTTGGAAATTACAGTTGCAGAACAGACAATGAGAGGGGATTTATTCTTCTCTCTCTTACACACAGACGCAAACTGGATACAAATTAAATATCCGAGTGGAAAACCAACGTCACACTAGATAGGTTGTCAATCATGCTAACCTACACTGAACCAATAAGAAAATGACAAAGCACACATAAAGGTGTAAGCAGAGGAGTGTGTAACGCATAAATGTATGCGAGAAACAATTAGTGGTCCAACTATTATTAGAAGTACTTAATTTATTATTTTTTGGGAAAATTATTTAAATACCCTCAAAATCTATTCTTTGAAATATATACGTTTTCCATATCTAGGCTCTAGATATTCTCGACATAACAAATTGATATTTTACCCTTACACACTTCATTAGCATCGATCATCACATTTCCGAGTGAAATTGACCATCGGAGGTCGTCCTAAACCAACTTAGTTAGTAAGCCCCATCTTTATTAAATTTTTTACATGGGGGTTAGTCAAATGTGATTTCAAATGACTTAAGGGGAGTTTCCAAATCTTACATTAGTCCATACATATTTTCGGAGAGTCTCGAGGAATGTCTCTTGTTATTGGTTAGAGACTTTTTAAGTCATTTAAATTCTCACGAAACTCCATGTTATTGGATTAGGTTTCATAAAGTCACTCCAACACTCTTGTTATTCGAATGAGAATTGAAAGTCATTGATTTGTGTTTCGAGAGAGATTTTGAGAGACTTTTTTGAAAAATAGGCATGGTTGAAATCTCTCCCCAAGAGGTGATATTTTGGAGACTTGGAAATATGGGGAATACTTGTTTTTGAGAGCATGACAAAAAAAAAAATTCTCCTTTTGTTTGGTGATGACCAAAGAATGGGCCATTTACAACGAGAAGATGTTGACTAATGTACTTTTATTAAAATGTGAGATGAATGGAATAAACAGAATAAAAACTTAGGCATGGGACAACATTGAGATTTATTTTGACAATACGACACATATTTTACTAGGTATTCATGGTACTTTTATTAACATTATAACGTGCATAATAAAAAATGTGGATTTGAAAACAACCTTTGTGATTTGTAGAGAAAAAAAAAACAATGAGATTTATTTGAACAATTAACACATATTTTACTATGTATCAGTGCCACTTTGATTAACATTATAACGTGAATAATAAGAAAATTAGTAGATCTTTTGAATTTTTATTTACCAAAATTATGGTCTTATGAGCATCACGAGCGTCCATTTCATCTTCCGCACGAATGGAGGGTCCAAGATTATATTACAGTCCTGGCCATACCAACATGACCACCGTGGGACCCATTCCATCCCCTCTCACCCGGCCTGGGCCAAGGCATACCACGCCCGGTTATCCCAAATCGTCCGCCCAAACTAGCGTGTTATATTTCTCAATTGCAACTATCTCGACCGTCATCTCGCCTCTGGACGATTTGAGCGGCTTAGATCACGTTTCATGGAATAAGCCAGAGAAGTGGAACACCAAATTATCACCTACACTATTGCATCGACGCCAAGACCACTGCATTGGTCGCCTTGGAACGTCGTCCAAGCTGGCACGATGCGCGGCTTTGTTTGCACTCTAAGCTGGGCTGGGTAAACCGATCTCGACCACTCGACTTTGCCTGACGAACCGAGTGGTCCGCATCACACTTCTCGCAGATAATGGGTATGGGCGTCTACACCGTCATGCCGTCTACACGCATGCACGATCGACCTGGCCAAAATCGTATCCTCTGAAGCTTAGATTCGATCAGCCGAAGCAGGATGCTTGCGCACCCTTCTAAAACCTCATCTCCATCAACTATTTCGTACGAGTGTCTCAAAGATCATCTCGTCCGTCCAACTTCATCTACGCTTGGTTATACAACCCCGATCGGTGAGTTAATGGCCAAGTAAGGTGTCTTGGTGATCACCACCCGTCGCTTTACTACACCATGATGCATTACCCGGCATAGGAATATACATGATACTTCTCACAAGTATTTCACCTCCCGAATAACGCAGCTTATTCAATTTAGCATTATATACCTTGCGGGTCCACGACCCACACATTCTGGGACATCAACTGTCACAACCGGGGATACATCAAAGGACCATGTGTTTATACGTGGCAGCACTGTTAACAACGCGCATCACAAGAGCATGTCAGAAGTTTACTGACGGCTATTAACATGGGAGAAGTGGGCAAAGCCCGGGTCGTGCGACACTAACACATTACTCCAATTACCCATCACTCCACTTTCTCCACTTCCCACGAGATATGAAGTGCTTAGCTAAAAGACTTGCATAACAGGGTTCCTCCATCCATTTTTTTTAAAAAGAAACAAGTCCGACAAACAGAGGCAAAGTGTTGGATACAATTGATCTAAACACCTAACCGATAGCCACAATTCGCAGCCCAGCCTTCCACGCTTCGACACAAGCCATTCATAGCCAACACCTTTCACATTCTCGACATCTTCTCGCTTCTCCCTAAGATGATCAACTCATCTCCTTCACTTTGTGGACCAAAACAAGTCCTGGAATGGCCATTTCTGGTTTAGGCCTGACTTGCAATGCATTGATCTCTCTCGACCTACAAGCACTCACCGCGCAAAGGCATTTGTTTAAGGTTTAGACTCATTTCTCATCCACATCCTTAAATTACTAAAACTGCGTAAATAGTTTTCAACCATAAACAATTGGCGACCACAGTGGGAGTTAATCTTCGGTTGTAAAGTCACCCTCAACCGATTCACTTAATCAATTTCAAAAAGGGCATCTTAACCAATTCAATCACTAATCCATTTCAAGATGGTAGAACTTAGGTCCGGATCATCAATCACCCTCATACAGGGTGTGGATAACACCCCTAAGTAAGTCGATAAAAATTGGCCGGGGCGGAGCTTCACTGTGGTCAATACATTTTATGAGCCACACTTCTACCACCAAGTTGCAGAGAGATGCCCAGCCAGGCAACACCTCCCATCACTGCAGCTGGCGCCGCAAATCCCGACATCTCATCTGTGTAACACCTCTCGGGTAGTCACCGAGCAGCAACTTCCACTCCTTCATCGTACGAGGAGCCTGAGGGACGAGAGGAGGACCATCCCCCATTACCATTGGGCAAGTAACTCGACGGAGAAGGCAAAGAGAGTTCCTTGCCAAGACTCAAACTGATGATGGCGAGCCACAACTCAGAAGAGTGTACTCACTTTTCTAAGACATTAACCGATCGATTGCCGCAAGAGTCGCGACAGCTCTCCGGAGCAAAAAAAGGAACGCATTCAATCGCACTGCAGAAGGTGGTGGGCCGGGCGCGACACCTCCATGGACCCGATCAAAGAAGTCGACATCGACATGAGCTGGCCCTGCCATGGAGACTCCTACACCGGGGACTCGATCCTCACAACGATCCTTCCCTCGTCAATAGTTTCACTAGCGCAACCGTAGGCCGGTGGATCGGTTTGAGCGCTTCAGAGGGAAAGCCTGCGCAACTTTCACACCTTCTCGAGTGAATCCGCCAAGGCGTGAGATCAGCTTGGTCTAGAATCAACCGTAGGAAGTTACAGTCACGACCAGGTGCCCCACATGTCACCGCGCACGCATCAAGGATTCAGAGTTCAAGATCGCTTCCCTTATCTGGCACAGAGCGTCTTTCGAATGTGATTACTTCTCAAGGCACTCTCAGGACATCCAAGGTGCTCCTGTGCAAGGCCGCACAAGCCTCACCACAACGATCTAACTTCGAGGGAAACTCAAACCGAAGCACATACCTGGAGAAGCTCCGGGCGAAGAACTGCAAAGTGCACTGCGCACTCCACCCCACGGGGCGTCACACTCCGAGAAGAAGAACCGGCCGGCATCACCGAGGGCTAAAACCCACGACGCATCTTTTTGCCGACGTAGCATTCTTCTCCACCATGGGCTAAGCCACACCCACGTTCACACGGTAAGAGGGAAACGAACTCCTTGTGGCGAGTCAGCACCGTAAAATGGGAAATCCGTAGTACCGACACCGCCATTATCAATTAAAGCGTGGAGACTGTTACCCAGCCTCCCTCCACCCAACGGAATGTCACAACAAAGCAATCGCAATCACAAGAACAAGTGCTAGATGCTCCACAACAAATGCAGAAGATGGCACCAACTCCACAACCGATGAGATTGAAATCAAGCTGAGGAACTCTCCTAGGCTCGTCTCCATCAGCTCAACCTTATGTAATGAGATAAACGCACGAAGCTCGTGGAACTTCTCAAAGAGTACCGTGACATATTCGCTTGGAGATACGAAGAAATGCCTTACTTAGATGAAATGGTCACCCGAACATCTACATGTCATACCCGGATCCAAGCCTAAACAACAGTTCGTACACGAGGAAAATGGATGATCGTGTGCGCATAGACTTCGTAGACTCAACAGGTGCCGTCCAAAATCTAATTCTCCTCTACCTACACGACATGTTAGTAGATGCAACCAAATGACACGGCATGTTCTCCCTCCATGGACGGATGTGTAGCTCACAACCAGATAAGGATAATGAAAGCATGATGCAAGTAAGAGAAGCTAACTTCCTGAAATTTTATTATACCATACCACATTCGTTTAAAGAATTGCGCCATATAACGTGACAACGCCTATGACGGCAATATTCCACTGAGCCATACCTCAAGGGAGTGTACTCTCAGCAGTGACATAACGATGTCCACGCCACACATTTTGCAGAAAGATCCCAAGCGAAGTCACTCTATCGACAATGTCGAACAAGATCCAAGGAAGTCACTTTATCACAAATGGTACATGCCATCATGCTATGCTGGAGAATCCGCCAGCGGTCATCCTCTGAGCCGCCAAAGAACCAAAGCCTGCTTCTAATGAAGAGCCTCATAATGCTCAGAGTGATATATCTCACCAATGCGATACAACCTTCGCCCTTCAGAACGCTCCTCAAGCAAAGAAGAGGAAACCACCGAGATACAACACCCCGCGTCCGTCAACTCCAACCTGCAGACCACATGCACGACTCACAATGATGAAACAATGTCCAAGTATATTCCATATCCTGCCTCAACACTCTTCCAGATCCACTCAACGCTTCCCATCTAAACCACTTTAACATCCTCTCAGCCGCTTTCAACACTCGAGCCAGACCACATCCGCGTTCGTCAAGTTATTCTTGGATATACTTCGTCGCTCAACATAACGCTCTCATCTTCATGTAGGGCTCCCGTGAGCATGAAAAACCTTGAAGTCGAGCAGTAGTAAGGTTATCTTGTGCAGAACCCGAGCATTTTCATATAGCTGAAAGGGCGCGTAAACAACTTCATCATCAAAGCTCGCGATATCTGTTAGCCGCCAACACCTCCCGACTTGGCACTCAGATTATCCCCAAGACATCTCAACAAGAGTTCTTTCTTCATTCTACAATAAAAAACATGAGTCAACACTTGTATAAAACGCATGAGATGTGTAGTCACACAATACGCATGTAACACACATCTGACGCTGTGAGGTGACTATGGCCGAGCATTAGGTCCAACACCGGTATTGCCTGTTCTCAAGTCCTATATTTCAAGTTCTCGGGTCCAGATTGACCACAGTCACAAGTCCCAGACGCTTGCTTCAACGTCTGAGTGTTGATCAAGTCACGAGTCCGGATTGATCAAGTCACAAGTCCGTATTGCTCTAAGCTTTAAGTCTCGGTATTGATCGGGTTACAAGTCCCAGATTGTCTGGAGTTTCAAGTCCTGGTTTGATCAAGTCACAAGTCCTAAGATTGATCAAGTTCTCAAGTCCCAGATTGCTCTGGTTTCTAGTCCGCAGTATTGACCAAAGTGCTCAAGGCATCGGTATTCGGACAAAACAAGCGCATCGCAGCCAGGCTTGCCTAAGCTACTGAAATACTGTGGCCGACATTCGCTGGGCCAAAGCGTCATGCATGGTCCCACTTCTGATCCCAAAATTTCCTCGGCAGAGCTCAGTTAGCTTTTCCTACGTCTTACTGCAAATGCACTGAGGCCTATTGAGGCGTGGCGGCACAGTCGATCCTACGGAGAAGTGGTGTATGCTGCATGATTGAACCAAGGGCTTACTAGATCGATGTTTAGAATTGTAACACAAATGTTTAGCTGATTAGTGTGATGCGATACGACTCAGGTTGGTGTCAGGATTGAACCCTAAACTAAGGCAATGATAAACACACATAATGTTGAACTCGTATTGTTGCAGACACTAGGTGTTTAACTCCACCCTACGATCTAGTACTAAGCAATGCTAATTTTCACCTCGTTTCACCGTCTTCTTCCTAAAAGGCCCCTCATTGATAATTGGTGACTAAATCTCCTTGATCTCTAGTATCAATTGGGTCTTTCTACGCATCAGGTGATCACGGAGCAAGCTTGGTTCAATGAATCACTATTTTCCTAAGCACTATACCACATTAAGAACAATTTGATAATAAACCTGTTTCATATTAAATCAAAGTGGTTTCATTGAGCACCTAGTTTTTGTTGCTTAGAACATAATGCGTAATAAATAAAATCAATTAAAATAAATTAACTTCAAACCCTAAAA